>OX375878.1:96331854-96361854 GCA_947359465.1 Metellina segmentata | reverse complement strand
CAGTGCTAATTCTTTCTTTAATAATAATTTAATGAATTTTCTTATCTGTATTTTGTTTAAAGTCTCAACATTTCAGGATGGTCAAGTGGCCTAACGCGCCAGACTCAAATTTCCCTTACCAGTAAGACTGTGTTGAGTGTTCTGGTCCACAATAGTGGGCGTGGGTTCAATTTCCACTTCTGACAAGTAATTTTATTGAAATTTTTTTTTTCCTTTTTCAAAGGAAATGACGGTGCTATGTGTAATACGAATTTAATGAATATTCTTATTTGTATTTTGTTTAAAATCTCAACATGTCAGGATGGCCGAGCGGTCTAAGGCGCCAGACTCAAGGTTTCCTTATCAGTAAGACTGTGTTGAGTGTTCTGGTCCACTATAGTGGGCGTGAGTTCAAA
Source organism: Metellina segmentata (assembly GCA_947359465.1). Lineage (NCBI taxonomy): Eukaryota > Metazoa > Arthropoda > Arachnida > Araneae > Tetragnathidae > Metellina > Metellina segmentata. Next base: position 96,361,459 of record OX375878.1, on the reverse strand, counting down.
TCGCACTTCTGACAAGTAATTTTATTGAAAATTTTTTTTTCCTTTTTCAAAGGAAATGACGGTGCTTTGTGTAATACGAATTTAATGAATATTCTTATTTGTATTTTGTTTAAAGTCTCAACATGTCAGGATGGTCAAGTGGCCTAACGCGCCAGACTCAAGTATCCCTCTCCAATAAGACTGTGTTGAGTGTTCTGGTCCACTATAGTGGGCGTGAGTTCGAATCCCACTTCTGACTAGTAATTTTTATTAAATTATTATTATTCCTTTTCCAAAGGCAGTGACTATTCTTTGTTTAATAATAATTTAATGAATTTTCTTATCTGTATTTTGTTTAAATTGTCTCAACGTGTAGGATGGTCAAGTGGCCTAACGCGCCAGACTCAAATTTCCCTGACCAGTAAGACTTTTTTGAGTGTTCTGGTCCACAATAGTGGGCGTGGGTTCGAATCCCACTTCTGACTAGTAATTTTTATTAAATTATTATTATTCCTTTTCAAAGGCAGTGACTATTCTTTGTTTAATAATAATTTAATGAATTTTCTTATCTGTATTTTGTTTAAAGTCTCAACATGTCAGGATGGTCAAGTGGCCTAACGCGCCAGACTCAAATTTCCCTTACCAGTAAGACTGTGTTGAGTGTTCTGGTCCACAATAGTGGGCGTGGGTTCAATTTCCACTTCTGACAAGTAATTTTATTGAAATTTTTTTTTTCCTTTTTCAAAGGAAATGACGGTGCTTTGTGTAATACGAATTTAATGAATATTCTTATTTGTATTATGTTTAAAATCTCAACATGTCAGGATGGCCGAGCGGTCTAAGGCGCCAGACTCAAGGTTCCCTTAACAGTAAGACTGTGTTGAGTGTTCTGGTCCACAATAGTGGACGTGTGTTCGAATCCCACTTCTGACTAGTAATTTTTATTAAATTATTATTATTCCTTTTCCAAAGGCAGTGACTATTCTTTGTTTAATAATAATTTAATGAATTTTCTTATCTGTATTTTGTTTAAAGTCTCAACATGTCAGGATGGTCAAGTGGCCTAACGCGCCTGACTTAAGTATCCCTCTCCAGTAAGACTGTGTTGAGTGTTCTGGTCCACAATAGTGGGCGTGGGTTCGAATCCCAATTCTGACAAGTAATTTTATTGAAAAAAATTTTTTCCTTTTTCAAAGGAAATGACGGTGCTTTGTGTAATACGAATTTAATGAATATTCTTATTTGTATTTTGTTTAAAGTCTCAACATGTCAGGATGGTCAAGTGGCCTAACGCGCCAGACTCAAGTATCCCTCTCCAGTAAGACTGTGTTGAGTGTTCTGGTCCACTATAGTGGGCGTGAGTTCGAATCCCACTTCTGACTAGTAATTTTTATTAAATTATTATTATTCCTTTTCCAAAGGCAGTGACTATTCTTTGTTTAATAATAATTTAATGAATTTTCTTATCTGTATTTTGTTTAAAGTCTCAACATGTCAGGATGGTCAAGTGGCCTAACGCGCCAGACTCAAGTATCCCTCTCCAGTAAGACTGTGTTGAGTGTTCTGGTCCACAATAGTGGGCGTGGGTTCGAATCCCACTTCTGACTAGTAATTTTTTTAAAATATTATTATTCCTTTTCCAAAGGCAGTGACTATTCTTTGTTTAATAATAATTTAATGAATTTTCTTATCTGTATTTTGTTTAAAGTCTCAACATGTCAGGATGGTCAAGTGGCCTAACGCACCAGACTCAAATTTCCCTTACCAGTAAGACTGTGTTGAGTGTTCTGGTCCACAATAGTGGTCGTGGGTTCGAATCCCACTTCTGACTAGTAATTTTTATTAAATTATTATTATTCCTTTTCCAAAGGCAGTGACTATTCTTTTTTTAATAATAATTTAATGAATTTTCTTATCTGTATTTTGTTTAAAGTCTCAACATGTCAGGATGGTCAAGTGGCCTAATGCGCCGGACTCAAGTCTCCCTCTCAAGTAAGACTGTGTTGAGTGTTCTGGTCCACAATAGTGGGCGTGGGTTCGAATCCCACTTCTGACTAGTAATTTTTATTAAAATATTATTATTCCTTTTCCAAAGGCAGTGCTAATTCTTTCTTTAATAATAATTTAATGAATTTTCTTATCTGTATTTTGTTTAAAGTCTCAACATTTCAGGATGGTCAAGTGGCCTAACGCGCCAGACTCAAATTTCCCTTACCAGTAAGACTGTGTTGAGTGTTCTGGTCCACAATAGTGGGCGTGGGTTCAATTTCCACTTCTGACAAGTAATTTTATTGAAATTTTTTTTTTCCTTTTTCAAAGGAAATGACGGTGCTATGTGTAATACGAATTTAATGAATATTCTTATTTGTATTTTGTTTAAAATCTCAACATGTCAGGATGGCCGAGCGGTCTAAGGCGCCAGACTCAAGGTTTCCTTATCAGTAAGACTGTGTTGAGTGTTCTGGTCCACTATAGTGGGCGTGAGTTCAAATCGCACTTCTGACAAGTAATTTTATTGAAAATTTTTTTTTCCTTTTTCAAAGGAAATGACGGTGCTTTGTGTAATACGAATTTAATGAATATTCTTATTTGTATTTTGTTTAAAGTCTCAACATGTCAGGATGGTCAAGTGGCCTAACGCGCCAGACTCAAGTATCCCTCTCCAATAAGACTGTGTTGAGTGTTCTGGTCCACTATAGTGGGCGTGAGTTCGAATCCCACTTCTGACTAGTAATTTTTATTAAATTATTATTATTCCTTTTCCAAAGGCAGTGACTATTCTTTGTTTAATAATAATTTAATGAATTTTCTTATCTGTATTTTGTTTAAATTGTCTCAACGTGTAGGATGGTCAAGTGGCCTAACGCGCCAGACTCAAATTTCCCTGACCAGTAAGACTTTTTTGAGTGTTCTGGTCCACAATAGTGGGCGTGGGTTCGAATCCCACTTCTGACTAGTAATTTTTATTAAATTATTATTATTCCTTTTCAAAGGCAGTGACTATTCTTTGTTTAATAATAATTTAATGAATTTTCTTATCTGTATTTTGTTTAAAGTCTCAACATGTCAGGATGGTCAAGTGGCCTAACGCGCCAGACTCAAATTTCCCTTACCAGTAAGACTGTGTTGAGTGTTCTGGTCCACAATAGTGGGCGTGGGTTCAATTTCCACTTCTGACAAGTAATTTTATTGAAATTTTTTTTTTCCTTTTTCAAAGGAAATGACGGTGCTTTGTGTAATACGAATTTAATGAATATTCTTATTTGTATTATGTTTAAAATCTCAACATGTCAGGATGGCCGAGCGGTCTAAGGCGCCAGACTCAAGGTTCCCTTAACAGTAAGACTGTGTTGAGTGTTCTGGTCCACAATAGTGGACGTGTGTTCGAATCCCACTTCTGACTAGTAATTTTTATTAAATTATTATTATTCCTTTTCCAAAGGCAGTGACTATTCTTTGTTTAATAATAATTTAATGAATTTTCTTATCTGTATTTTGTTTAAAGTCTCAACATGTCAGGATGGTCAAGTGGCCTAACGCGCCTGACTTAAGTATCCCTCTCCAGTAAGACTGTGTTGAGTGTTCTGGTCCACAATAGTGGGCGTGGGTTCGAATCCCAATTCTGACAAGTAATTTTATTGAAAAAAATTTTTTCCTTTTTCAAAGGAAATGACGGTGCTTTGTGTAATACGAATTTAATGAATATTCTTATTTGTATTTTGTTTAAAGTCTCAACATGTCAGGATGGTCAAGTGGCCTAACGCGCCAGACTCAAGTATCCCTCTCCAGTAAGACTGTGTTGAGTGTTCTGGTCCACTATAGTGGGCGTGAGTTCGAATCCCACTTCTGACTAGTAATTTTTATTAAATTATTATTATTCCTTTTCCAAAGGCAGTGACTATTCTTTGTTTAATAATAATTTAATGAATTTTCTTATCTGTATTTTGTTTAAAGTCTCAACATGTCAGGATGGTCAAGTGGCCTAACGCGCCAGACTCAAGTATCCCTCTCCAGTAAGACTGTGTTGAGTGTTCTGGTCCACAATAGTGGGCGTGGGTTCGAATCCCACTTCTGACTAGTAATTTTTTTAAAATATTATTATTCCTTTTCCAAAGGCAGTGACTATTCTTTGTTTAATAATAATTTAATGAATTTTCTTATCTGTATTTTGTTTAAAGTCTCAACATGTCAGGATGGTCAAGTGGCCTAACGCACCAGACTCAAATTTCCCTTACCAGTAAGACTGTGTTGAGTGTTCTGGTCCACAATAGTGGTCGTGGGTTCGAATCCCACTTCTGACTAGTAATTTTTATTAAATTATTATTATTCCTTTTCCAAAGGCAGTGACTATTCTTTTTTTAATAATAATTTAATGAATTTTCTTATCTGTATTTTGTTTAAAGTCTCAACATGTCAGGATGGTCAAGTGGCCTAATGCGCCGGACTCAAGTCTCCCTCTCAAGTAAGACTGTGTTGAGTGTTCTGGTCCACAATAGTGGGCGTGGGTTCGAATCCCACTTCTGACTAGTAATTTTTATTAAAATATTATTATTCCTTTTCCAAAGGCAGTGCTAATTCTTTCTTTAATAATAATTTAATGAATTTTCTTATCTGTATTTTGTTTAAAGTCTCAACATTTCAGGATGGTCAAGTGGCCTAACGCGCCAGACTCAAATTTCCCTTACCAGTAAGACTGTGTTGAGTGTTCTGGTCCACAATAGTGGGCGTGGGTTCAATTTGCACTTCTGACAAGTAATTTTATTGAAATTTTTTTTTTCCTTTTTCAAAGGAAATGACGGTGCTATGTGTAATACGAATTTAATGAATATTCTTATTTGTATTTTGTTTAAAATCTCAACATGTCAGGATGGCCGAGCGGTCTAAGGCGCCAGACTCAAGGTTCCCTTATCAGTAAGACTGTGTTGAGTGTTCTGGTCCACTATAGTGGGCGTGAGTTCAAATCGCACTTCTGACAAGTAATTTTATTAAAAAATTTTTTTTCCTTTTTCAAAGGAAATGACGGTACTTTGTGTAATACGATTTTAATGAATATTCTTATTTGTATTTTGTTTAAAATCTTAACATGTCAGCATGGCCGAGCGGTCTAAGGCGCCAGACTCAAATTTCCCTTACCAGTAAGACTGTGTTGAGTGTTCTGGTCCACAATAGTGGGCGTGGGTTCGAATCCCACTTCTGACTAGTAATTTTTATTAAATTATTATTATTCCTTTTCCAAAGGCAGTGACTATTCTTTTTTTAATAATAATTTAATGAATTTTCTTATCTGTATTTTGTTTAAAGTCTCAACATGTCAGGATGGTCAAGTGGCCTAACGCGCCAGACTCAAATTTCCCTTACCAGTAAGACTGTGTTGAGTGTTCTGGTCCACAATAGTGGGCGTGGGTTCAATTTCCACTTCTGACAAGTAATTTTATTGAAATTTTTTTTTTCCTTTTTCAAAGGAAATGACGGTGCTTTGTGTAATACGAATTTAATGAATATTCTTATTTGTATTTATTTTAAAATCTCAACATGTCAGGATGGCCGAGCGGTCTAAGGCGCCAGACTCAAGGTTCCTTTAACAGTAAGACTGTGTTGAGTGTTCTGGTCCACAATAGTGGGCGTGGGTTCGAATCCCACTTCTGACTAGTAATTTTTATTAAATTATTATTATTCCTTTTCCAAAGGCAGTGACTATTCTTTGTTTAATAATAATTTAATGAATTTTCTTATCTGTATTTTGTTTAAAGTCTCAACATGTCAGGATGGTCAATTGGCCTAACGCGCCTGACTCAAGTATCCCTCTCCAGTAAGACTGTGTTGAGTGTTCTGGTCCACAATAGTGGGCGTGGGTTCGAATCCCACTTCTGACTAGTAATTTTTATTAAATTATTATTATTCCTTTTCCAAAGGCAGTGACTATTCTTTGTTTAATAATAATTTAATGAATTTTCTTATCTGTATTTTGTTTAAAGTCTCAACATGTCAGGATGGTCAAGTGGCCTAACGCGCCAGACTCAAGTATCCCTCTCCAGTAAGACTGTGTTGAGTGTTCTGGTCCACAATAGTGGGCGTGGGTTCGAATCCCACTTCTGACTAGTAATTTTTTTAAAATATTATTATTCCTTTTCCAAAGGCAGTGACTATTCTTTGTTTAATAATAATTTAATGAATTTTCTTATCTGTATTTTGTTTAAAGTCTCAACATGTCAGGATGGTCAAGTGGCCTAACGCACCAGACTCAAATTTCCCTTACCAGTAAGACTGTGTTGAGTGTTCTGGTCCACAATAGTGGGCGTGGGTTCGAATCCCACTTCTGACTAGTAATTTTTATTAAATTATTATTATTCCTTTTCCAAAGGCAGTGACTATTCTTTTTTTAATAATAATTTAATGAATTTTCTTATCTGTATTTTGTTTAAAGTCTCAACATGTCAGGATGGTCAAGTGGCCTAACGCGCCTGACTCAAGTCTCCCTCTCAAGTAAGACTGTGTTGAGTGTTCTGGTCCACAATAGTGGGCGTGGGTTCGAATCCCACTTCTGACTAGTAATTTTTATTAAAATATTATTATTCCTTTTCCAAAGGCAGTGCTAATTCTTTCTTTAATAATAATTTAATGAATTTTCTTATCTGTATTTTGTTTAAAGTCTCAACATTTCAGGATGGTCAAGTGGCCTAACGCGCCAGACTCAAATTTCCCTTACCAGTAAGACTGTGTTGAGTGTTCTGGTCCACAATAGTGGGCGTGGGTTCAATTTCCACTTCTGACAAGTAATTTTATTGAAATTTTTTTTTTCCTTTTTCAAAGGAAATGACGGTGCTTTGTGTAATACGAATTTAATGAATATTCTTATTTGCATTTTGTTTAAAATCTCAACATGTCAGGATGGCCGAGCGGTCTAAGGCGCCAGACTCAAGGTTCCCTTAACAGTAGGACTGTGTTGAGTGTTCTGGTTCACAATAGTGGGCGTGGGTTCGAATCCCACTTCTGACTAGTAATTTTTATTAAATTATTATTATTCCTTTTCCAAAGGCAGTGACTATTCTTTGTTTAATAATAATTTAATGAATTTTCTTATCTGTATTTTGTTTAAAGTCTCAACATGTCAGGATGGTCAAGTGGCCTAACGCGCCAGACTCAAATTTCCCTTACCAGTAAGACTGTGTTGAGTGTTCTGGTCCACAATAGTGGGCGTGGGTTCAATTTCCACTTCTGACAAGTAATTTTATTGAAATTTTTTTTTTCCTTTTTCAAAGGAAATGACGGTGCTTTGTGTAATACGAATTTAATGAATATTCTTATTTGTATTTATTTTAAAATCTCAACATGTCAGGATGGCCGAGCGGTCTAAGGCGCCAGACTCAAGGTTCCTTTAACAGTAAGACTGTGTTGAGTGTTCTGGTCCACAATAGTGGGCGTGGGTTCGAATCCCACTTCTGACTAGTAATTTTTATTAAATTATTATTATTCCTTTTCCAAAGGCAGTGACTATTCTTTGTTTAATAATAATTTAATGAATTTTCTTATCTGTATTTTGTTTAAAGTCTCAACATGTCAGGATGGTCAAGTGGCCTAACGCACCAGACTCAAATTTCCCTTACCAGTAAGACTGTGTTGAGTGTTCTGGTCCACAATAGTGGGCGTGGGTTCGAATCCCACTTCTGACTAGTAATTTTTATTAAATTATTATTATTCCTTTTCCAAAGGCAGTGACTATTCTTTTTTTAATAATAATTTAATGAATTTTCTTATCTGTATTTTGTTTAAAGTCTCAACATGTCAGGATGGTCAAGTGGCCTAACGCGCCTGACTCAAGTCTCCCTCTCAAGTAAGACTGTGTTGAGTGTTCTGGTCCACAATAGTGGGCGTGGGTTCGAATCCCACTTCTGACTAGTAATTTTTATTAAAATATTATTATTCCTTTTCCAAAGGCAGTGCTAATTCTTTCTTTAATAATAATTTATGAATTTTCTTATCTGTATTTTGTTTAAAATCTCAACATGTCAGGATGGCCGAGCGGTCTAAGGCGCCAGACTCAAGGTTCCCTTATCAGTAAGACTGTGTTGAGTGTTCTGGTCCACTATAGTGGGCGTGAGTTCAAATCGCACTTCTGACAAGTAATTTTATTGAAAATTTTTTTTTCCTTTTTCAAAGGAAATGACGGTGCTTTGTGTAATACGAATTTAATGAATATTCTTATTTGTATTTTGTTTAAAGTCTCAACATGTCAGGATGGTCAAGTGGCCTAACGCGCCAGACTCAAGTATCCCTCTCCAGTAAGACTGTGTTGAGTGTTCTGGTCCACTATAGTGGGCGTGAGTTCGAATCCCACTTCTGACTAGTAATTTTTATTAAATTATTATTATTCCTTTTCCTAAGGCAGTGACTATTCTTTGTTTAATAATAATTTAATGAATTTTCTTATCTGTATTTTGTTTAAATTGTCTCAACGTGTAGGATGGTCAAGTGGCCTAACGCGCCAGACTCAAATTTCCCTTACCAGTAAGACTTTTTTGAGTGTTCTGGTCCACAATAGTGGGCGTGGGTTCGAATCCCACTTCTGACTAGTAATTTTTATTAAATTATTATTATTCCTTTTCAAAGGCAGTGACTATTCTTTATTTAATAATAATTTAATGAATTTTCTTATCTGTATTTTGTTTAAAGTATCAACATGTCAGGATGGTCAAGTGGCCTAACGCGCCTGACTCAAGTATCCTTCTCCAGTAAGACTGTGTTGAGTGTTCTGGTCCACAATAGTGGGCGTGGGTTCGAATCCCACTTCTGAATAGTAATTTTTATTAAAATATTATTATTCCTTTTCCAAAGGCAGTGACTATTCTTTCTTTAATAATAATTTAATGAATTTTCTTATCTGTATTTTGTTTAAAGTCTCAACACGTCAGGATGGTCAAGTGGCCTAACGCGCCAGACTCAAATTTCCCTTACCAGTAAGACTGTGTTGAGTGTTCTGGTCCACAATAGTGGGCGTGGGTTCAATTTCCACTTCTGACAAGTAATTTTATTGAAATTTTTTTTTTCCTTTTTCAAAGGAAATGACGGTGCTTTGTGTAATACGAATTTAATGAATATTCTTATTTGTATTTATTTTAAAATCTCAACATGTCAGGATGGCCGAGCGGTCTAAGGCGCCAGACTCAAGGTTCCTTTAACAGTAAGACTGTGTTGAGTGTTCTGGTCCACAATAGTGGGCGTGGGTTCGAATCCCACTTCTGACTAGTAATTTTTATTAAATTATTATTATTCCTTTTCCAAAGGCAGTGACTATTCTTTGTTTAATAATAATTTAATGAATTTTCTTATCTGTATTTTGTTTAAAGTCTCAACATGTCAGGATGGTCAATTGGCCTAACGCGCCTGACTCAAGTATCCCTCTCCAGTAAGACTGTGTTGAGTGTTCTGGTCCACAATAGTGGGCGTGGGTTCGAATCTCACTTCTGACTAGTAATTTTTATTAAAATATTATTATTCCTTTTCCAAAGGCAGTGACTATTCTTTCTTTAATAATAATTTAATGAATTTTCTTATCTGTATTTTGTTTAAAGTCTCAACATGTCAGGATGGTCAAGTGGCCTAACGCGCCAGACTCAAATTTCCCTTACCAGTAAGACTGTGTTGAGTGTTCTGGTCCACAATAGTGGGCGTGGGTTCAATTTCCACTTCTGACAAGTAATTTTATTGAAATTTTTTTTTTCCTTTTTCAAAGGAAATGACGGTGCTTTGTGTAATACGAATTTAATGAATATTCTTATTTGTATTTTGTTTCAAATCTCAACATGTCAGGATGGTCGAGTGGTCTAAGACGCCAGACTCAAGTCTCCCTCTCAAGTAAGACTGTGTTGAGTGTTCTGGTCCACAATAGTGGGCGTGGGTTCGAATCCCACTTCTGACTAGTAATTTTTATTAAAATATTATTATTCCTTTTCCAAAGGCAGTGCTAATTCTTTCTTTAATAATAATTTAATGAATTTTCTTATCTGTATTTTGTTTAAAGTCTCAACATTTCAGGATGGTCAAGTGGCCTAACGCGCCAGACTCAAATTTCCCTTACCAGTAAGACTGTGTTGAGTGTTCTGGTCCACAATAGTGGGCGTGGGTTCAATTTCCACTTCTGACAAGTAATTTTATTGAAATTTTTTTTTTCCTTTTTCAAAGGAAATGACGGTGCTATGTGTAATACGAATTTAATGAATATTCTTATTTGTATTTTGTTTAAAATCTCAACATGTCAGGATGGCCGAGCGGTCTAAGGCGCCAGACTCAAGGTTCCCTTATCAGTAAGACTGTGTTGAGTGTTCTGGTCCACTATAGTGGGCGTGAGTTCAAATCGCACTTCTGACAAGTAATTTTATTGAAAATTTTTTTTTCCTTTTTCAAAGGAAATGACGGTGCTTTGTGTAATACGAATTTAATGAATATTCTTATTTGTATTTTGTTTAAAGTCTCAACATGTCAGGATGGTCAAGTGGCCTAACGCGCCAGACTCAAGTATCCCTCTCCAGTAAGACTTTGTTGAGTGTTCTGGTCCACTATAGTGGGCGTGAGTTCGAATCCCACTTCTGACTAGTAATTTTTATTAAATTATTATTATTCCTTTTCCAAAGGCAGTGACTATTCTTTGTTTAATAATAATTTAATGAATTTTCTTATCTGTATTTTGTTTAAATTGTCTCAACGTGTAGGATGGTCAAGTGGCCTAACGCGCCAGACTCAAATTTCCCTTACCAGTAAGACTTTTTTGAGTGTTCTGGTCCACAATAGTGGGCGTGGGTTCGAATCCCACTTCTGACTAGTAATTTTTATTAAATTATTATTATTCCTTTTCAAAGGCAGTGACTATTCTTTGTTTAATAATAATTTAATGAATTTTCTTATCTGTATTTTGTTTAAAGTCTCAACATGTCAGGATGGTCAAGTGGCCTAACGCGCCTGACTCAAGTATCCTTCTCCAGTAAGACTGTGTTGAGTGTTCTGGTCCACAATAGTGGGCGTGGGTTCGAATCCCACTTCTGAATAGTAATTTTTATTAAAATATTATTATTCCTTTTCCAAAGGCAGTGACTATTCTTTCTTTAATAATAATTTAATGAATTTTCTTATCTGTATTTTGTTTAAAGTCTCAACATGTCAGGATGGTCAAGTGGCCTAACGCGCCAGACTCAAATTTCCCTTACCAGTAAGACTGTGTTGAGTGTTCTGGTCCACAATAGTGGGCGTGGGTTCAATTTCCACTTCTGACAAGTAATTTTATTGAAAAAATAATTTTCCTTTTTCAAAGGAAATGACGGTGCTTTGTGTAATACGAATTTAATGAATATTCTTATTTGTATTTATTTTAAAATCTCAACATGTCAGGATGGCCGAGCGGTCTAAGGCGCCAGACTCAAGGTTCCTTTAACAGTAAGACTGTGTTGAGTGTTCTGGTCCACAATAGTGGGCGTGGGTTCGAATCCCACTTCTGACTAGTAATTTTTATTAAATTATTATTATTCCTTTTCCAAAGGCAGTGACTATTCTTTGTTTAATAATAATTTAATGAATTTTCTTATCTGTATTTTGTTTAAAGTCTCAACATGTCAGGATGGTCAATTGGCCTAACGCGCCTGACTCAAGTATCCCTCTCCAGTAAGACTGTGTTGAGTGTTCTGGTCCACAATAGTGGGCGTGGGTTCGAATCTCACTTCTGACTAGTAATTTTTATTAAAATATTATTATTCCTTTTCCAAAGGCAGTGACTATTCTTTCTTTAATAATAATTTAATGAATTTTCTGATCCGTATTTTGTTTAAAGTCTCAACATGTCAGGATGGTCAAGTGGCCTAACGCGCCAGACTCAAATTTCCCTTACCAGTAAGACTGTGTTGAGTGTTCTGGTTCACAATAGTGGGCGTGGGTTCAATTTCCACATCTGACAAGTAATTTTATTGAAATTTTTTTTTCCTTTTTCAAAGGAAATGACGGTGCTTTGTGTAATACGAATTTAATGAATATTCTTATTTGTATTTTGTTTAAAGTCTCAACATGTCAGGATGGTCAAGTGGCCTAACGCGCTAGACTCAAGTATCCCTCTCCAGTAAGACTGTGTTGAGTGTTCTGGTCCACTATAGTGGGCGTGAGTTCGAATCCCACTTCTGACTAGTAATTTTTATTAAATTATTATTATTCCTTTTCCAAAGGCAGTGACTATTCTTTGTTTAATAATAATTTAATGAATTTTCTTATCTGTATTTTGTTTAAAGTCTCAACATGTCAGGATGGTCAAGTGGCCTAACGCGCCAGACTCAAGTATCCCTCTCCAGTAAGACTGTGTTGAGTGTTCTGGTCCACAATAGTGGGCGTGGGTTCGAATCCCACTTCTGACTAGTAATTTTTATTAAAATATTATTATTCCTTTTCCAAAGGCAGTGACTATTCTTTGTTTAATAATAATTTAATGAATTTTCTTATCTGTATTTTGTTTAAAGTCTCAACATGTCAGGATGGTCAAGTGGCCTAACGCGCCAGACTCAAATTTCCCTTACCAGTAAGACTGTGTTGAGTGTTCTGGTCCACAATAGTGGGCGTGGGTTCGAATCCCACTTCTGACTAGTAATTTTTATTAAAATATTATTATTCCTTTTCCAAAGGCAGTGCTAATTCTTTCTTTAATAATAATTTAATGAATTTTCTTATCTGTATTTTGTTTAAAGTCTCAACATATCAGGATGGTCAAGTGGCCTAATGCGCCGGACTCAAGTATCCCTCTCCAGTAAGAATGTGTTGAGTGTTCTTGTCCACAATAGTGGGCGTGGGTTCGAATCCCACTTCTGACTAGTAATTTTTATTAAAATATTATTATTCCTTTTCCAAAGGCAGTGACTATTCTTTCTTTAATAATAATTTAATGAATTTTCTTATCTGTATTTTGTTTAAAGTCTCAACATGTCAGGATGGTCAAGTGGCCTAACGCGCCAGACTCAAATTTCCCTTACCAGTAAGACTGTGTTGAGTGTTCTGGTCCACAATAGTGGGCGTGGGTTCAATTTCCACTTCTGACAAGTAATTTTATTGAAATTTTTTTTTCCTTTTTCAAAGGAAATATGACGGTGCTTTGTGTAATACGAATTTAATGAATATTCTTATTTGTATTTTGTTTCAAATCTCAACATGTCAGGATGGTCGAGTGGTCTAAGACGCCAGACTCAAGGTTCCCTTAACAGTAGGACTGTGTTGAGTGTTCTGGTCCACAATAGTGGGCGTGGGTTCGAATCCCACTTCTGACTAGTAATTTTTATTAAAATATTATTATTCCTTTTCCAAAGGCAGTGACTATTCTTTCTTTAATAATAATTTAATGAATTTTCTGATCTGTATTTTGTTTAAAGTCTCAACATGTCAGGATGGTCAAGTGGCCTAACGCGTCTGACTCAAGTATCCCTCTCCAGTAAGACTGTGTTGCGTGTTCTGGTCCACAATAGTGGGCGTGGGTTCGAATCCCACTTCTGACAAGTAATTTTATTGAAAAATTTTTTTTCCTTTTTCAAAGGAAATGACGGTGCTTTGTGTAATACGAATTTAATGAATATTCTTATTTGTATTTTGTTTAAAGTCTCAACATGTCAGGATGGTCAAGTGGCCTAACGCGCCAGACTCAAGTATCCCTCTCCAGTAAGACTGTGTTGAGTGTTCTGGTCCACTATAGTGGGCGTGAGTTCGAATCCCACTTCTGACTAGTAATTTTTATTAAATTATTATTATTCCTTTTCCAAAGGCAGTGACAATTCTTTGTTTAATAATAATTTAATGAATTTTCTTATCTGTATTTTGTTTAAAGTCTCAACATGTCAGGATGGTCAAGTGGCCTAACGCTCCAGACTCAAGTATCCCTCTCCAGTAAGACTGTGTTGAGTGTTCTGGTCCACAATAGTGGGCGTGGGTTCGAATCCCACTTCTGACTAGTAATTTTTATTAAAATATTATTATTCCTTTTCCAAAGGCAGTGCTAATTCTTTCTTTAATAATAATTTAATGAATTTTCTTATCTGTATTTTGTTTAAAGTCTCAACATTTCAGGATGGTCAAGTGGCCTAACGCGCCAGACTCAAATTTCCCTTACCAGTAAGACTGTGTTGAGTGTTCTGGTCCACAATAGTGGGCGTGGGTTCAATTTCCACTTCTGACAAGTAATTTTATTGAAATTTTTTTTTTCCTTTTTCAAAGGAAATGACGGTGCTATGTGTAATACGAATTTAATGAATATTCTTATTTGTATTTTGTTTAAAATCTCAACATGTCAGGATGGCCAAGCGGTCTAAGGCGCCAGACTCAAGGTTCCCTTATCAGTAAGACTGTGTTGAGTGTTCTGGTCCACTAAAGTGGGCGTGAGTTCGAATCGCACTTCTGACTAGTAATTTTTATTAAATTATTATTATTCATTTTCCAAAGGCAGTGACCATTCTTTGTTTAATAATAATTTAATGAATTTTCTTATCTGTATTTTGTTTAAAGTCTCAACATGTCAGGATGGTCAAGTGGCCTAACGCGCCAGACTCAAGTATCCCTCTCCAGTAAGACTGTGTTGAGTGTTCTGGTCCACTATAGTGGGCGTGGGTTCGAATCCCACTTCTGACTAGTAATTTTTATTAAAATATTATTATTCCTTTTCCAAAGTCAGTGACTATTCTTTGTTTAATAATAATTTAATGAATTTTCTTATCTGTATTTTGTTTAAAGTCTCAACGTGTAGGATGGTCAAGTGGCCTAACGCGCCAGACTCAAATTTCCCTTACCAGTAAGACTGTGTTGAGTGTTCTGGTCCACAATAGTGGGCGTGGGTTCGAATCCCACTTCTGACAAGTAATTTTTATTAAAATATTATTATTCCTTTTCCAAAGGCAGTGCTAATTCTTTCTTTAATAATAATTTAATGAATTTTCTTATCTGTATTTTGTTTAAAGTCTCAACATTTCAGGATGGTCAAGTGGCCTAACGCGCCAGACTCAAATTTCCCTTACCAGTAAGACTGTGTTGAGTGTTCTGGTCCACAATAGTGGGCGTGGGTTCAATTTCCTTTTCTGACAAGTAATTTTATTGAAATTTTTTTTCCTTTTTCAAAGGAAATGACGGTGCTTTGTGTAATACGAATTTAATGAATATTCTTATTTGTATTATGTTTAAAATCTCAACATGTCAGGATGGCCGAGCGGTCTAAGGCGCCAGACTCAAGGTTCCCTTAACAGTAAGACTGTGTTGAGTGTTCTGGTCCACAATAGTGGACGTGTGTTCGAATCCCACTTCTGACAAGTAATTTTATTGAAAATTTTTTTTTCCTTTTTCAAAGGAAATGACGGTGCTTTGTGTAATACGAATTTAATGAATATTCTTATTTGTATTTTGTTTAAAGTCTCAACATGTCAGGATGGTCAAGTGGCCTAACGCGCCAGACTCAAGTATCCCTCTCCAGTAAGACTGTGTTGAGTGTTCTGGTCCACTATAGTGGGCGTGAGTTCGAATCCCACTTCTGACTAGTAATTTTTATTAAATTATTATTATTCCTTTTCCAAAGGCAGTGACTATTCTTTGTTTAATAATAATTTAATGAATTTTCTTATCTTTATTTTGTTTAAATTGTCTCAACGCGTAGGATGGTCAAGTGGCCTAACGCGCCAGACTCAAATTTCCCTTACCAGTAAGACTGTGTTGAGTGTTCTGGTCCACAATAGTGGGCGTGGGTTCAATTTCCACTTCTGACAAGTAATTTTATTGAAAAATTTTTTTTCCTTTTTCAAAGGAAATGACGGTGCTTTGTGTAATACGAATTTAATGAATATTCTTATTTGCATTTTGTTTAAAATCTCAACATGTCAGGATGGCCGAGCGGTCTAAGGCGCCAGACTCAATGTTCCCTTAACAGTAGGACTGTGTTGAGTGTTCTGGTCCACAATAGTGGGCGTGGGTTCGAATCCCACTTCTGACTAGTAATTTTTATTAAATTATTATTATTCCTTTTCCAAAGGCAGTGACTATTCTTTGTTTAATAATAATTTAATGAATTTTCTTATCTGTATTTTGTTTAAAGTCTCAACATGTCAGGATGGTCAAGTGGCCTAACGCGCCTGACTCAAATATCCTTCTCCTGTAAGACTGTGTTGAGTGTTCTGGTCCACAATAGTGGGCGTGGGTTCGAATCCCACTTCTGACAAGTAATTTTATTGAAAAATTTTTTTTCCTTTTTCAAAGGAAATGACGGTGCTTTGTGTAATACGAATTTAATGAATATTCTTATTTGTATTTTGTTTAAAGTCTCAACATGTCAGGATGGTCAAGTGGCCTAACGCGCCAGACTCAAGTATCCCTCTCCTGTAAGACTGTGTTGAGTGTTCTGGTCCACTATAGTAGGCGTGAGTTCGAATCCCACTTCTGACTCGTAATTTTTATTAAATTATTATTATTCCTTTTCCAAAGGCAGTGAATATTCTTCGTTTAATAATAATTTAATGAATTTTCTTATCTGTATTTTGTTTAAAGTCTCAACATGTCAGGATGGTCAAGGGGCCTAACGCGCCAGACTCAAGTATCCCTCTCCAGTAAGACTGTGTTGAGTGTTCTGGTCCACAATAGTGGGCGTGGGTTCGAATCCCACTTCTGACTAGTAATTTTTATTAAAATATTATTATTCCTTTTCCAAAGGCAGTGACTATTCTTTGTTTAATAATAATTTAATGAATTTTCTTATCTGTATTTTGTTTAAAGTCTCAACATGTCAGAATGGTCAAGTGGCCTAACGCGCCTGACTCAAGTATCCTTCTCCAGTAAGACTGTGTTGAGTGTTCTGGTCCACAATAGTGGGCGTGGGTTCGAATCCCACTTCTGAATAGTAATTTTTATTAAAATAATATTATTCCTTTTCCAAAGGCAGTGACTATTCTGTCTTTAATAATAATTTAATGAATTTTCTTATCTGTATTTTGTTTAAAGTCTCAACATGTCAGGATGGTCAAGTGACCTAACGCGCCAGACTCAAGTATCCCTCTCCAGTAAGACTGTGTTGAGTGTTCTGGTCCACAATAGAGAGCGTGGGTTCGAATCCCACTTCTGACTAGTAATTTTTATTAAATTATTATTATTCCTTTTCCAAAGGCAGTGACTATTCTTTGTTTAATAATAATTTAATGAATTTTCTTATCTGTATTTTGTTTAAAGTCTCAACATGTCAGGATGGTCAAGTGGCCTAACGCGCCAGACTCAAGTATCCCTCTCCAGTAAGACTGTGTTGAGTGTTCTGGTCCACAATAGTGGGCGTGGGTTCGAATCCCACTTCTGACTAGTAATTTTTATTAAAATATTATTATTCCTTTTCCAAAGGCAGTGACTATTCTTTGTTTAATAATAATTTAATGAATTTTCTTATCTGTATTTTGTTTAAAGTCTCAACGTGTAGGATGGTCAAGTGGCCTAACGCGCCAGACTCAAATTTCCCTTACCAGTAAGACTGTGTTGAGTGTTCTGGTCCACAATAGTGGGCGTGGGTTCAATTTCCACTTCTGACAAGTAATTTTATTGAAAATTTTTTTTTCCTTTTTCAAAGGAAATGACGGTGCTTTGTGTAATACGAATTTAATGAATATTCTTATTTGTCTTTTGTTTAGAATCTCAACATGTCAGGATGGCCGAGCGGTCTAAGTCGCCAGACTCAATGTTCCCTTAACAGTAAGACTGTGTTGAGTATTCTGGTCCACAATAGTGGGCGTGGGTTCGAATCCCACTTCTGACTAGAAATTATTGTTATTCCTTTTCCAAAGGCAGTGACTATTCTTTGTTTAATAATAATTTAATGAATTTTCTTATCTGTATTTTGTTTAAAGTCTCAACATGTCAGGATGGTCAAGTGGCCTAACGCGCCAGACTCAAATTTCCCTTACCAGTAAGATTGTGTTGAGTGTTCTGGTCCACAATAGTGGGCGTGGGTTCGAATCCCACTTCTGACTAGTAATTTTTATTAAAATATTATTATTCCTTTTCCAAAGGCAGTGACTATTCTTTCTTTAATAATAATTTAATGAATTTTCTTATCTGTATTTTGTTTAAAGTCTCAACATATCAGGATGGTCAAGTGGCCTAATGCGCCGGACTCAAGTATCCCTCTCCAGTAAGACTGTGTTGAGTGTTCTGGTCCACAATAGTGGGCGTGGGTTCGAATCCCACTTCTGACTAGTAATTTTTATTAAAATATTATTATTCCTTTTCCAAAGGCAGTGACTATTCTTTGTTTAATAATAATTTAATGAATTTTCTTATCTGTATTTTGTTTAAAGTCTCAACGTGTAGGATGGTCAAGTGGCCTAACGCGCCAGACTCAAGTATCCCTCTCCAGTAAGACTGTGTTGAGTGTTCTGGTCCACAATAGTGGGCGTGGGTTCGAATCCCACTTCTGACTAGTAATTTTTATTAAATTATTATTATTCCTTTTCCAAAGGCAGTGACTATTCTTTGTTTAATAATAATTTAATGAATTTTCTTATCTGTATTTTGTTTAAAGTCTCAACATGTCAGGATGGTCAAGTGGCCTAACGCGCCAGACTCAAGTATCCCTCTCCAGTAAGACTGTGTTGAGTGTTCTGGTCCACAATAGTGGGCGTGGGTTCGAATCCCACTTCTGACTAGTAATTTTTATTAAAATATTATTATTCCTTTTCCAAAGGCAGTGACTATTCTTTCTTTAATAATAATTTAATGAATTTTCTTATCTGTATTTTGTTTAAATTGTCTCAACGCGTAGGATGGTCAAGTGGCCTAACGCGCCAGACTCAAATTTCCCTTACCAGTAAGACTGTGTTGAGTGTTCTGGTCCACAATAGTGGGCGTGGGTTCAATTTCCACTTCTGACAAGTAATTTTATTGAAAAATTTTTTTTCCTTTTTCAAAGGAAATGACGGTGCTTTGTGTAATACGAATTTAATGAATATTCTTATTTGCATTTTGTTTAAAATCTCAACATGTCAGGATGGCCGAGCGGTCTAAGGCGCCAGACTCAATGTTCCCTTAACAGTAGGACTGTGTTGAGTGTTCTGGTCCACAATAGTGGGCGTGGGTTCGAATCCCACTTCTGACTAGTAATTTTTATTAAATTATTATTATTCCTTTTCCAAAGGCAGTGACTATTCTTTGTTTAATAATAATTTAATGAATTTTCTTATCTGTATTTTGTTTAAAGTCTCAACATGTCAGGATGGTCAAGTGGCCTAACGCGCCTGACTCAAATATCCTTCTCCTGTAAGACTGTGTTGAGTGTTCTGGTCCACAATAGTGGGCGTGGGTTCGAATCCCACTTCTGACAAGTAATTTTATTGAAAAATTTTTTTTCCTTTTTCAAAGGAAATGACGGTGCTTTGTGTAATACGAATTTAATGAATATTCTTATTTGTATTTTGTTTAAAGTCTCAACATGTCAGGATGGTCAAGTGGCCTAACGCGCCAGACTCAAGTATCCCTCTCCTGTAAGACTGTGTTGAGTGTTCTGGTCCACTATAGTAGGCGTGAGTTCGAATCCCACTTCTGACTCGTAATTTTTATTAAATTATTATTATTCCTTTTCCAAAGGCAGTGAATATTCTTCGTTTAATAATAATTTAATGAATTTTCTTATCTGTATTTTGTTTAAAGTCTCAACATGTCAGGATGGTCAAGGGGCCTAACGCGCCAGACTCAAGTATCCCTCTCCAGTAAGACTGTGTTGAGTGTTCTGGTCCACAATAGTGGGCGTGGGTTCGAATCCCACTTCTGACTAGTAATTTTTATTAAAATATTATTATTCCTTTTCCAAAGGCAGTGACTATTCTTTGTTTAATAATAATTTAATGAATTTTCTTATCTGTATTTTGTTTAAAGTCTCAACATGTCAGAATGGTCAAGTGGCCTAACGCGCCTGACTCAAGTATCCTTCTCCAGTAAGACTGTGTTGAGTGTTCTGGTCCACAATAGTGGGCGTGGGTTCGAATCCCACTTCTGAATAGTAATTTTTATTAAAATAATATTATTCCTTTTCCAAAGGCAGTGACTATTCTGTCTTTAATAATAATTTAATGAATTTTCTTATCTGTATTTTGTTTAAAGTCTCAACATGTCAGGATGGTCAAGTGACCTAACGCGCCAGACTCAAGTATCCCTCTCCAGTAAGACTGTGTTGAGTGTTCTGGTCCACAATAGAGAGCGTGGGTTCGAATCCCACTTCTGACTAGTAATTTTTATTAAATTATTATTATTCCTTTTCCAAAGGCAGTGACTATTCTTTGTTTAATAATAATTTAATGAATTTTCTTATCTGTATTTTGTTTAAAGTCTCAACATGTCAGGATGGTCAAGTGGCCTAACGCGCCAGACTCAAGTATCCCTCTCCAGTAAGACTGTGTTGAGTGTTCTGGTCCACAATAGTGGGCGTGGGTTCGAATCCCACTTCTGACTAGTAATTTTTATTAAAATATTATTATTCCTTTTCCAAAGGCAGTGACTATTCTTTGTTTAATAATAATTTAATGAATTTTCTTATCTGTATTTTGTTTAAAGTCTCAACGTGTAGGATGGTCAAGTGGCCTAACGCGCCAGACTCAAATTTCCCTTACCAGTAAGACTGTGTTGAGTGTTCTGGTCCACAATAGTGGGCGTGGGTTCAATTTCCACTTCTGACAAGTAATTTTATTGAAAATTTTTTTTTCCTTTTTCAAAGGAAATGACGGTGCTTTGTGTAATACGAATTTAATGAATATTCTTATTTGTCTTTTGTTTAGAATCTCAACATGTCAGGATGGCCGAGCGGTCTAAGTCGCCAGACTCAATGTTCCCTTAACAGTAAGACTGTGTTGAGTATTCTGGTCCACAATAGTGGGCGTGGGTTCGAATCCCACTTCTGACTAGAAATTATTGTTATTCCTTTTCCAAAGGCAGTGACTATTCTTTGTTTAATAATAATTTAATGAATTTTCTTATCTGTATTTTGTTTAAAGTCTCAACATGTCAGGATGGTCAAGTGGCCTAACGCGCCAGACTCAAATTTCCCTTACCAGTAAGATTGTGTTGAGTGTTCTGGTCCACAATAGTGGGCGTGGGTTCGAATCCCACTTCTGACTAGTAATTTTTATTAAAATATTATTATTCCTTTTCCAAAGGCAGTGACTATTCTTTCTTTAATAATAATTTAATGAATTTTCTTATCTGTATTTTGTTTAAAGTCTCAACATATCAGGATGGTCAAGTGGCCTAATGCGCCGGACTCAAGTATCCCTCTCCAGTAAGACTGTGTTGAGTGTTCTGGTCCACAATAGTGGGCGTGGGTTCGAATCCCACTTCTGACTAGTAATTTTTATTAAAATATTATTATTCCTTTTCCAAAGGCAGTGACTATTCTTTGTTTAATAATAATTTAATGAATTTTCTTATCTGTATTTTGTTTAAAGTCTCAACGTGTAGGATGGTCAAGTGGCCTAACGCGCCAGACTCAAGTATCCCTCTCCAGTAAGACTGTGTTGAGTGTTCTGGTCCACAATAGTGGGCGTGGGTTCGAATCCCACTTCTGACTAGTAATTTTTATTAAATTATTATTATTCCTTTTCCAAAGGCAGTGACTATTCTTTGTTTAATAATAATTTAATGAATTTTCTTATCTGTATTTTGTTTAAAGTCTCAACATGTCAGGATGGTCAAGTGGCCTAACGCGCCAGACTCAAGTATCCCTCTCCAGTAAGACTGTGTTGAGTGTTCTGGTCCACAATAGTGGGCGTGGGTTCGAATCCCACTTCTGACTAGTAATTTTTATTAAAATATTATTATTCCTTTTCCAAAGGCAGTGACTATTCTTTCTTTAATAATAATTTAATGAATTTTCTTATCTGTATTTTGTTTAAAGTCTCAACATGTCAGGATGGTCAAGTGGCCTAACGCGCCAGACTCAAATTTCCCTTACCAGTAAGACTGTGTTGAGTGTTCTGGTCCACAATAGTAGGCGTGGGTTCAATTTCCACTTCTGAAAAGTAATTTTATTGAAATTTTTTTTCCTTTTTCAAAGGAAATGACGGTGCTTTGTGTAATACGAATTTAATGAATATTCTTATTTGTATTATGTTTAAAATCTCAACATGTCAGGATGGCCGAGCGGTCTAAGGCGCCAGACTCAAGGTTCCCTTAACAGTAAGACTGTGTTGAGTGTTCTGGTCCACAATAGTGGGCGTGGGTTCGAATCCCACTTCTGACTAGTAATTTTTATTAAATTATTATTATTCCTTTTCCAAAGGCAGTGACTATTCTTTGTTTAATAATAATTTAATGAATTTTCTTATCTGTATTTTGTTTAAAGTCTCAACATGTCAGGATGGTCAAGTGGCCTAACGCGCCTGACTCAAGTATCCCTCTCCAGTAAGACTGTGTTGAGTGTTCTGGTCCACAATAGTGGGCGTGGGTTCGAATCCCACTTCTGACAAGTAATTTTATTGAAAATTTTTTTTTCCTTTTTCAAAGGAAATGACGGTGCTTTGTGTAATACGAATTTAATGAATATTCTTATTTGTATTTTGTTTAAAGTCTCAACATGTCAGGATGGTCAAGTGGCCTAACGCACGAGACTCAAGTATCCCTCTCCAGTAAGACTGTGTTGAGTGTTCTGGTCCACTATAGTGGGTGTGAGTTCGAATCCCACTTCTGACTAGTAATTTTTATTAAATTATTATTATTCCTTTTCCAAAGGCAGTGACTATTCTTTGTTTAATAATAATTTAATGAATTTTCTTATCTGTATTTTGTTTAAAGTCTCAACATGTCAGGATGGTCAAGTGGCCTAACGCGCCAGACTCAAGTATCCCTCTCCAGTAAGACTGTGTTGAGTGTTCTGGTCCACAATAGTGGGCGTGGGTTCGAATCCCACTTCTGACTAGTAATTTTTATAAAAATATTATTATTCCTTTTCCAAAGGCAGTGACTATTCTTTGTTTAATAATAATTTAATGCATTTTCTTATCTGTATTTTGTTTAAAGTCTCAACATGTCAGGATGGTCAAGTGGCCTAACGCGCCAGACTCAAATTTCCCTTACCAGTAAGACTGTGTTGAGTGTTCTGGTCCACAATAGTGGGCGTGGGTTCGAATCCCACTTCTGACTAGTAATTTTTATTAAAATATTATTATTACTTTTCCAAAGGCAGTGCTAATTCTTTCTTTAATAATAATTTAATGAATTTTCTTATCTGTATTTTGTTTAAAGTCTCAACATATCAGGATGGTCAAGTGGCCTAACGCGCCGGACTCAAGTATCCCTCTCCAGTAAGACTGTGTTGAGTGTTCTGGTCCACAATAGTGGGCGTGGGTTCGAATCCCACTTCTGACTAGTAATTTTTATTAAAATATTATTATTCCTTTTCCAAAGGCAGTGACTATTCTTTGTTTAATAATAATTTAATGAATTTTCTTATCTGTATTTTGTTTAAAGTCTCAACGTGTAGGATGGTCAAGTGGCCTAACGCGCCAGACTCAAATTTCCCTTACCAGTAAGACTGTTTTGAGTGTTCTGGTCCACAATAGTGGGCGTGGGTTCGAATCCCACTTCTGACTAGTAATTTTTATTAAATTATTATTATTCCTTTTCCAAAGGCAGTGACTATTCTTTGTTTAATAATAATTTAATGAATTTTCTTATCTGTATTTTGTTTAAAGTCTCAACATGTCAGGATGGTCAAGTGGCCTAACGCGCCTGAATCAAGTATCCTTCTCCAGTAAGACTGTGTTGAGTGTTCTGGTCCACAATAGTGGGCGTGGGTTCGAATCCCACTTCTGAATAGTAATTTTTATTAAAATATTATTATTCCTTTTCCAAAGGCAGTGACTATTCTGTCTTTAATAATAATTTAATGAATTTTCTTATCTGTATTTTGTTTAAAGTCTCAACATGTCAGGATGGTCAAGTGACCTAACGCGCCAGACTCAAGTATCCCTCTCCAGTAAGACTGTGTTGAGTGTTCTGGTCCACAATAGTGGGCGTGGGTTCGAATCCCACTTCTGACTAGTAATTTTTATTAAATTATTATTATTCCTTTTCCAAAGGCAGTGACTATTCTTTGTTTAATAATAATTTAATGAATTTTCTTATCTGTATTTTGTTTAAAGTCTCAACATGTCAGGATGGTCAAGTGGCCTAACGCGCCAGACTCAAGTATCCCTCTCCAGTAAGACTGTGTTGAGTTTTCTGGTCCACAATAGTGGGCGTGGGTTCGAATCCCACTTCTGACAAGTAATTTTATTGAAAATTTTTTTTTCCTTTTTCAAAGGAAATGACGGTGCTTTGTGTAATACGAATTTAATGAATATTCTTATTTGTATTTTGTTTAAAGTCTCAACATGTCAGGATGGTCAAGTGGCCTAACGCACGAGACTCAAGTATCCCTCTCCAGTAAGACTGTGTTGAGTGTTCTGGTCCACTATAGTGGGTGTGAGTTCGAATCCCACTTCTGACTAGTAATTTTTATTAAATTATTATTATTCCTTTTCCAAAGGCAGTGACTATTCTTTGTTTAATAATAATTTAATGAATTTTCTTATCTGTATTTTGTTTAAAGTCTCAACATGTCAGGATGGTCAAGTGGCCTAACGCGCCAGACTCAAGTATCCCTCTCCAGTAAGACTGTGTTGAGTGTTCTGGTCCACAATAGTGGGCGTGGGTTCGAATCCCACTTCTGACTAGTAATTTTTATAAAAATATTATTATTCCTTTTCCAAAGGCAGTGACTATTCTTTGTTTAATAATAATTTAATGAATTTTCTTATCTGTATTTTGTTTAAAGTCTCAACATGTCAGGATGGTCAAGTGGCCTAACGCGCCAGACTCAAATTTCCCTTACCAGTAAGACTGTGTTGAGTGTTCTGGTCCACAATAGTGGGCGTGGGTTCGAATCCCACTTCTGACTAGTAATTTTTATTAAAATATTATTATTACTTTTCCAAAGGCAGTGCTAATTCTTTCTTTAATAATAATTTAATGAATTTTCTTATCTGTATTTTGTTTAAAGTCTCAACATATCAGGATGGTCAAGTGGCCTAACGCGCCGGACTCAAGTATCCCTCTCCAGTAAGACTGTGTTGAGTGTTCTGGTCCACAATAGTGGGCGTGGGTTCGAATCCCACTTCTGACTAGTAATTTTTATTAAAATATTATTATTCCTTTTCCAAAGGCAGTGACTATTCTTTGTTTAATAATAATTTAATGAATTTTCTTATCTGTATTTTGTTTAAAGTCTCAACGTGTAGGATGGTCAAGTGGCCTAACGCGCCAGACTCAAATTTCCCTTACCAGTAAGACTGTTTTGAGTGTTCTGGTCCACAATAGTGGCGTGGGTTCGAATCCCACTTCTGACTAGTAATTTTTATTAAATTATTATTATTCCTTTTCCAAAGGCAGTGACTATTCTTTGTTTAATAATAATTTAATGAATTTTCTTATCTGTATTTTGTTTAAAGTCTCAACATGTCAGGATGGTCAAGTGGCCTAACGCGCCTGAATCAAGTATCCTTCTCCAGTAAGACTGTGTTGAGTGTTCTGGTCCACAATAGTGGGCGTGGGTTCGAATCCCACTTCTGAATAGTAATTTTTATTAAAATATTATTATTCCTTTTCCAAAGGCAGTGACTATTCTGTCTTTAATAATAATTTAATGAATTTTCTTATCTGTATTTTGTTTAAAGTCTCAACATGTCAGGATGGTCAAGTGACCTAACGCGCCAGACTCAAGTATCCCTCTCCAGTAAGACTGTGTTGAGTGTTCTGGTCCACAATAGTGGGCGTGGGTTCGAATCCCACTTCTGACTAGAAATTATTATTATTCCTTTTACAAAGGCAGTGACTATTCTTTGTTTAATAATAATTTAATGAATTTTCTTATCTGTATTTTGTTTAAAGTCTCAACATGTAAGGATGGTCAAGTGGCCTAACGCGCCAGACTCAAGTATCCCTCTCCAGTAAGACTGTGTTGAGTGTTCTGGTCCACAATAGTGGGCGTGGGTTCGAATCCCACTTCTGACTAGTAATTTTTATTAAAATATTATTATTCCTTTTCCAAAGGCAGTGACTATTCTTTGTTTAATAATAATTTAATGAATTTTCTTATCTGTATTTTGTTTAAAGTCTCAACGTGTAGGATGGTCAAGTGACCTAACGCGCCTGACTCAAGTATCCCTCTCCAGTAAGACTGTGTTGAGTGTTCTGGTCCACAATAGTGGGCGTGGGTTCGAATCCCACTTCTGACTAGTAATTTTTATTAAAATATTAGTATTCCTTTTCCAAAGGCACTGACTATTCTTTGTTTAATAATAATTTAATGAATTTTCTTATCTGCATTTTGTTTAAAGTCTCAACATGTCAGGATGGTCAAGTGGCCTTACGCGCCTGACTCAAGTATCCCTCTCCAGTAAGACTGTGTTGAGTGTTCTGGTCCACAATAGTGGGCGTGGGTTCGAATCCCACTTCTGACTAGTAATTTTTATTAAAATATATTATTTCTTTTCCAAAGGCAGTGACTATTCTTTCTTTAATAATAATTTAATGAATTTTCTTATCTGTATTTTGTTTAAAGTCTCAACATGTCAGGATGGTCAAGTGGCCTAACGCGCCAGACTCAAGTATCCCTCTCCAGTAAGACTGTGTTGAGTGTTCTGGTCTACAATAGTGGGCGTGGGTTCAATTTCCACTTCTGACAAGTAATTTTATTGAAAAAAAATTCTTCCTTTTTCACAGGAAATTACGGTTCTTTGGGTAATACAAATTTAATGAATATTCTTATTTGTATTTTGTTTAAAATCTCAACATGTCAGGATGGCCGAGTGGTCTAAGGCGCCAGACTCAAGGTTCCCTTAACAGTAAGACTGTGTTGAGTGTTCTGGTCCACAATAGTGGGCGTGGGTTCGAATCCCACTTCTGACTAGTAATTTTTATTAAAATATTAGTATTCCTTTTCCAAAGGCACTGACTATTCTTTGTTTAATAATAATTTAATGAATTTTCTTATCTGTATTTTGCTTAAAGTCTCAACTTGTCAGGATGGCCAAGTTGCCTAACGCGCCAGACTCAAGTATCCCTCTCCAGTAAGACTGTGTTGAGTGTTCTGGTCCACAATAGTGGGCGTGGGTTCAATTTCCACTTCTGACAAGTAATTTTATTGAAAAAAAATTCTTCCTTTTTCACAGGAAATTACGGTTCTTTGGGTAATACAAATTTAATGAATATTCTTATTTGTATTTTGTTTAAAATCTCAACATGTCAGGATGGCCGAGCGGTCTAAGGCACTAGACTCAAGGTTCCCTTAACAGTAAGACTGTGTTGAGTGTTCTGGTCCACAATAGTGGGCGTGGGTTCGAATCCCACTTCTGACTAGTAATTTTTATTAAATTATTATTATTCCTTTTCCAAAGACAGTGACTATTCTTTGTTTAATAATAATTTAATGAATTTTCTTATCTGTATTTTGTTTAAAGTCTCAACACATGTCAGGATGGTCAAGTGGCCTAACGCGCCTGACTCAAGTATCCCTCTCCAGTAAGACTGTGTTGAGTGTCCTGGTCCACAATAGTGGGCGTGGGTTCGAATCCCACTTCTAACTAGTAATTTTTATTAAAATATATTATTTCTTTTCCAAAGGCAGTGACTATTCTTTGTTTAATAATAATTTAATGAATTTTCTTATCTGTATTTTGTTTAAAGTCTCAACATGTCAGGATGGTCAAGTGGCCTAACGCGCCTGAATCAAGTATCCTTCTCCAGTAAGACTGTGTTGAGTGTTCTGGTCCACAATAGTGGGCGTGGGTTCGAATCCCACTTCTGAATAGTAATTTTTATTAAAATATTATTATTCCTTTTCCAAAGGCAGTGACTATTCTGTCTTTAATAATAATTTAATGAATTTTCTTATCTGTATTTTGTTTAAAGTCTCAACATGTCAGGATGGTCAAGTGACCTAACGCGCCAGACTCAAGTATCCCTCTCCAGTAAGACTGTGTTGAGTGTTCTGGTCCACAATAGTGGGCGTGGGTTCGAATCCCACTTCTGACTAGAAATTATTATTATTCCTTTTACAAAGGCAGTGACTATTCTTTGTTTAATAATAATTTAATGAATTTTCTTATCTGTATTTTGTTTAAAGTCTCAACATGTAAGGATGGTCAAGTGGCCTAACGCGCCAGACTCAAGTATCCCTCTCCAGTAAGACTGTGTTGAGTGTTCTGGTCCACAATAGTGGGCGTGGGTTCGAATCCCACTTCTGACTAGTAATTTTTATTAAAATATTATTATTCCTTTTCCAAAGGCAGTGACTATTCTTTGTTTAATAATAATTTAATGAATTTTCTTATCTGTATTTTGTTTAAAGTCTCAACGTGTAGGATGGTCAAGTGACCTAACGCGCCTGACTCAAGTATCCCTCTCCAGTAAGACTGTGTTGAGTGTTCTGGTCCACAATAGTGGGCGTGGGTTCGAATCCCACTTCTGACTAGTAATTTTTATTAAAATATTAGTATTCCTTTTCCAAAGGCACTGACTATTCTTTGTTTAATAATAATTTAATGAATTTTCTTATCTGCATTTTGTTTAAAGTCTCAACATGTCAGGATGGTCAAGTGGCCTTACGCGCCTGACTCAAGTATCCCTCTCCAGTAAGACTGTGTTGAGTGTTCTGGTCCACAATAGTGGGCGTGGGTTCGAATCCCACTTCTGACTAGTAATTTTTATTAAAATATATTATTTCTTTTCCAAAGGCAGTGACTATTCTTTCTTTAATAATAATTTAATGAATTTTCTTATCTGTATTTTGTTTAAAGTCTCAACATGTCAGGATGGTCAAGTGGCCTAACGCGCCAGACTCAAGTATCCCTCTCCAGTAAGACTGTGTTGAGTGTTCTGGTCTACAATAGTGGGCGTGGGTTCAATTTCCACTTCTGACAAGTAATTTTATTGAAAAAAAATTCTTCCTTTTTCACAGGAAATTACGGTTCTTTGGGTAATACAAATTTAATGAATATTCTTATTTGTATTTTGTTTAAAATCTCAACATGTCAGGATGGCCGAGTGGTCTAAGGCGCCAGACTCAAGGTTCCCTTAACAGTAAGACTGTGTTGAGTGTTCTGGTCCACAATAGTGGGCGTGGGTTCGAATCCCACTTCTGACTAGTAATTTTTATTAAAATATTAGTATTCCTTTTCCAAAGGCACTGACTATTCTTTGTTTAATAATAATTTAATGAATTTTCTTATCTGTATTTTGCTTAAAGTCTCAACTTGTCAGGATGGCCAAGTTGCCTAACGCGCCAGACTCAAGTATCCCTCTCCAGTAAGACTGTGTTGAGTGTTCTGGTCCACAATAGTGGGCGTGGGTTCAATTTCCACTTCTGACAAGTAATTTTATTGAAAAAAAATTCTTCCTTTTTCACAGGAAATTACGGTTCTTTGGGTAATACAAATTTAATGAATATTCTTATTTGTATTTTGTTTAAAATCTCAACATGTCAGGATGGCCGAGCGGTCTAAGGCACTAGACTCAAGGTTCCCTTAACAGTAAGACTGTGTTGAGTGTTCTGGTCCACAATAGTGGGCGTGGGTTCGAATCC
>OX375878.1:96309354-96321854 GCA_947359465.1 Metellina segmentata | reverse complement strand
GCCAGACTCAAGTATCCCTCTCCAGTAAGACTGTGTTGAGTGTTCTGGTCCACAATAGTGGGCGTGGGTTCAATTTCCACTTCTGACAAGTAATTTTATTGAAAAAAAATTCTTCCTTTTTCACAGGAAATTACGGTTCTTTGGGTAATACAAATTTAATGAATATTCTTATTTGTATTTTGTTTAAAATCTCAACATGTCAGGATGGCCGAGCGGTCTAAGGCACCAGACTCGAGGTTTCCTTAACAGTAAGACTGTGTTGAGTGTTCTTGTCCACAATAGTGGGCGTGGGTTCGAATCCCACTTCTGACTAGTAATTTTTATTAAATTATTATTATTCCTTTTCCAAAGACAGTGACTATTCTTTGTTTAATAATAATTTAATGAATTTTCTTATCTGTATTTTGTTTAAAGTCTCAACATGTCAGGATGGTCAAGTGGCCTAACGCGCCTGACTCAAGTATCCCTCTCCAGTAAGACTGTGTTGAGTGTCCTGGTCCACAATAGTGGGCGTGGGTTCAATTTCCACTTCTGACAAGTAATTTTATTGAAAATTTTTTTTTCCTTTTTCAAAGGAAATGACGGTGCTTTGTGTAATACGAATTTAATGAATATTCTTATTTGTATTTTGTTTAAATTTCAACATGTCAGGATGGCCGAGCGGTCTAAGGCGCCAGACTTAAGGTTCCCTTAACAGTAAGACTGTGTTGAGTGTTTTGGTCCACAATTGTGGGCGTGGGTTCAAATCCCACTTCTGACTAGTAATTTTTATTAAAATATTATTATTCCTTTTCCAAAGGCAGTGACTATTCTTTGTTTAATAATAATTTAATGAATTTTCTTATCTGTATTTTGCTTAAAGTCTCAACATGTCAGGATGGTCAAGTTGCCTAACTCGCCAGACTCAAGTATCCCTCTCCAGTTAGACTGTGTTGAGTGTCCTGGTCCACAATAGTGGGCGTGGGTTTGAATCCCACTTCTGACTAGTAATTTTTATTAAAATATTAGTATTCCTTTTCCAAAGGCATTGACTATTCTTTGTTTAATAATAATTTAATGAATTTTCTTCTCTGTATTTTGCTTAAAGTCTCAACATGTCAGGATGGTCAAGTGGCCTAACGCGCCTGACTCAAGTATCCCTCTCCAGTAAGACTGTGTTGAGTGTCCTGGTCCACAATAGTGGGCGTGGGTTCGAATCCCACTTCTGACTAGTAATTTTTATTAAAATATTATTATTCCTTTTCCAAAGGCAGTGACTATTCTTTGTTTAATAATAATTTAATGAATTTTCTTATCTGTATTTTGCTTAAAGTCTCAACATGTCAGGATGGTCAAGTTGCCTAACGCGCCAGACTCAAGTATCCCTCTCCAGTTAGACTGTGTTGAGTGTTCTGGTCCACAATAGTGGGCGTGGGTTCGAATCCCACTTCTGACTAGTAATTTTTATTAAAATATTAGTATTCCTTTTCCAAAGGCACTGACTATTCTTTGTTTAATAATAATTTAATGAATTTTCTTATCTGTATTTTGCTTAAAGTCTCAACATGTCAGGATGGTCAAGTGGCCTAACGCGCCTGACTCAAGTATCCCTCTCCAGTAAGACTGTGTTGAGTGTCCTGGTCCACAATAGTGGGCGTGGGTTCGAATCCCACTTCTGACTAGTAATTTTTATTAAAATATATTATTTCTTTTCCAAAGGCAGTGACTATTCTTTCTTTAATAATAATTTAATGAATTTTCTTATCTGTATTTTGTTTAAAGTCTCAACATGTCAGGATGGTCAAGTGGCCTAACGCGCCAGACTCAAGTATCCCTCTCCAGTAAGACTGTGTTGAGTGTTCTGGTCCACAATAGTGGGCGTGGGTTCAATTTCCACTTCTGACAAGTAATTTTATTGAAAAAAAATTCTTCCTTTTTCACAGGAAATTACGGTTCTTTGGGTAATACAAATTTAATGAATATTCTTATTTGTATTTTGTTTAAAATCTCAACATGTCAGGATGGCCGAGCGGTCTAAGGCGCCAGACTCAAGGTTCCCTTAACAGTAAGACTGTGTTGAGTGTTCTGGTCCACAATAGTGGGCGTGGGTTCGAATCCCACTTCTGACTAGTAATTTTTATTAAATTATTATTATTCCTTTTCCAAAGACAGTGACTATTCTTTGTTTAATAATAATTTAATGAATTTTCTTATCTGTATTTTGTTTAAAGTCTCAACATGTCAGGATGGTCAAGTGGCCTAACGCGCCTGACTCAAGTATCCCTCTCCAGTAAGACTGTGTTGAGTGTCCTGGTCCACAATAGTGGGCGTGGGTTCAATTTCCACTTCTGACAAGTAATTTTATTGAAAATTTTTTTTTCCTTTTTCAAAGGAAATGACGGTGCTTTCTGTAATACGAATTTAATGAATATTCTTATTTGTATTTTGTTTAAATCTCAACATGTCAGGATGGCCGAGCGGTCTAAGGCGCCAGACTCAAGGTTCCCTTAACAGTAAGACTGTGTTGAGTGTTCTGGTCCACAATTGTGGGCGTGGGTTCGAATCCCACTTCTGACTAGTAATTTTTATTAAAATATTATTATTCCTTTTCCAAAGGCAGTGACTATTCTTTGTTTAATAATAATTTAATGAATTTTCTTATCTGTATTTTGCTTAAAGTCTCAACATGTCAGGATGGTCAAGTTGCCTAACGCGCCAGACTCAAGTATCCCTCTCCAGTTAGACTGTGTTGAGTGTTCTGGTCCACAATAGTGGGCGTGGGTTCGAATCCCACTTCTGACTAGTAATTTTTATTAAAATATTAGTATTCCTTTTCCAAAGGCACTGACTATTCTTTGTTTAATAATAATTTAATGAATTTTCTTATCTGTATTTTGCTTAAAGTCTCAACATGTCAGGATGGTCAAGTGGCCTAACGCGCCTGACTCAAGTATCCCTCTCCAGTAAGACTGTGTTGAGTGTCCTGGTCCACAATAGTGGGCGTGGGTTCGAATCCCACTTCTGACTAGTAATTTTTATTAAAATATATTATTTCTTTTCCAAAGGCAGTGACTATTCTTTCTTTAATAATAATTTAATGAATTTTCTTATCTGTATTTTGTTTAAAGTCTCAACATGTCAGGATGGTCAAGTGGCCTAACGCGCCAGACTCAAGTATCCCTCTCCAGTAAGACTGTGTTGAGTGTTCTGGTCCACAATAGTGGGCGTGGGTTCAATTTCCACTTCTGACAAGTAATTTTATTGAAAAAAAATTCTTCCTTTTTCACAGGAAATTACGGTTCTTTGGGTAATACAAATTTAATGAATATTCTTATTTGTATTTTGTTTAAAATCTCAACATGTCAGGATGGCCGAGCGGTCTAAGGCGCCAGACTCAAGGTTCCCTTAACAGTAAGACTGTGTTGAGTGTTCTGGTCCACAATAGTGGGCGTGGGTTCGAATCCCACTTCTGACTAGTAATTTTTATTAAATTATTATTATTCCTTTTCCAAAGACAGTGACTATTCTTTGTTTAATAATAATTTAATGAATTTTCTTATCTGTATTTTGTTTAAAGTCTCAACATGTCAGGATGGTCAAGTGGCCTAACGCGCCTGACTCAAGTATCCCTCTCCAGTAAGACTGTGTTGAGTGTCCTGGTCCACAATAGTGGGCGTGGGTTCAATTTCCACTTCTGACAAGTAATTTTATTGAAATTTTTTTTTTCCTTTTTCAAAGGAAATGACGGTGCTTTGTGTAATACGAATTTAATGAATATTCTTATTTGTATTTTGTTTAAATCTCAACATGTCAGGATGGCCGAGCGGTCTAAGGCGCCAGACTCAAGGTTCCCTTAACAGTAAGACTGTGTTGAGTGTTCTGGTCCACAATAGTGGGCGTGGGTTCGAATCCCACTTCTGACTAGTAATTTTTATTAAATTATTATTATTCCTTTTCCAAAGACAGTGACTATTCTTTGTTTAATAATAATTTAATGAATTTTCTTATCTGTATTTTGTTTAAAGTCTCAACATGTCAGGATGGTCAAGTGGCCTAACGCGCCAGACTCAAGTATCCCTCTCCAGTAAGACTGTGTTGAGTGTTCTGGTCCACAATAGTGGGCGTGGGTTCGAATCCCACTTCTGACTAGTAATTTTTATTAAATTATTATTATTCCTTTTCCAAAGACAGTGACTATTCTTTGTTTAATAATAATTTATGAATTTTCTTATCTGTATTTTGCTTAAAGTCTCAACATGTCAGGATGGTCAAGTGGCCTAACGCGCCTGACTCAAGTATACCTCTCCAGTAAGACTGTGTTGAGTGTCCTGGTCCACAATAGTGGGCGTGGGTTCGAATCCCACTTCTGACTAGTAATTTTTATTAAATTATTATTATTCCTTTTCCAAAGACAGTGACTATTCTTTGTTTAATAATAATTTAATGAATTTTCGTATCTGTATTTTGTTTAAAGTCTCAACATGTCAGGATGGTCAAGTGGCCTAACGCGCCTGACTCAAGTATCCCTCTCCAGTAAGACTGTGTTGAGTGTCCTGGTCCACAATAGTGGGCGTGGGTTCAATTTCCACTTCTGACAAGTAATTTTAATGAAAATTTTTTTTTCCTTTTTCAAAGGAAATGACGGTGCTTTCTGTAATACGAATTTAATGAATATTCTTATTTGTATTTTGTTTAAATCTCAACATGTCAGGATGGCTGAGCGGTCTAAGGCGCCAGACTCAAGGTTCCCTTAACAGTAAGACTGTGTTGAGTGTTCTGGTCCACAATTGTGGGCGTGGGTTCGAATCCCACTTCTGACTAGTAATTTTCATTAAAATATTATTATTCCTTTTCCAAAGGCAGTGACTATTCTTTGTTTAATAATAATTTAATGAATTTTCTTATCTGTATTTTGCTTAAAGTCTCAACATGTCAGGATGGTCAAGTTGCCTAACGCGCCAGACTCAAGTATCCCTCTCCAGTTAGACTGTGTTGAGTGTTCTGGTCCACAATAGTGGGCGTGGGTTCGAATCCCACTTCTGACTAGTAATTTTTATTAAAATATTAGTATTCCTTTTCCAAAGGCACTGACTATTCTTTGTTTAATAATAATTTAATGAATTTTCTTATCTGTATTTTGCTTAAAGTCTCAACATGTCAGGATGGTCAAGTCGCCTAACGCGCCTGACTCAAGTATCCCTCTCCAGTAAGACTGTGTTGAGTGTCCTGGTCCACAATAGTGGGCGTGGGTTCGAATCCCACTTCTGACTAGTAATTTTTATTAAAATATATTATTTCTTTTCCAAAGGCAGTGACTATTCTTTCTTTAATAATAATTTAATGAATTTTCTTATCTGTATTTTGTTTAAAGTCTCAACATGTCAGGATGGTCAAGTGGCCTAACGCGCCAGACTCAAGTATCCCTATCCAGTAAGACTGTGTTGAGTGTTCTGGTCCACAATAGTGGGCGTGGGTTCGAATCCCACTTCTGACTAGTAATTTTTATTAAATTATTATTATTCCTTTTCCAAAGACAGTGACTATTCTTTGTTTAATAATAATTTAGTGAATTTTCTTATCTGTATTTTGTTTAAAGTCTCAACATGTCAGGATGGTCAAGTGGCCTAACGCGCCAGACTCAAGTATCCCTCTCCAGTAAGACTGTGTTGAGTGTTCTGGTCCACAATAGTGGGCGTGGGTTCAATTTCCACTTCTGACAAGTAATTTTATTGAAAAAAAATTCTTCCTTTTTCACAGGAAATTACGGTTCTTTGGGTAATACAAATTTAATGAATATTCTTATTTGTATTTTGTTTAAAATCTCAACATGTCAGGATGGCCGAGCGGTCTAAGGCGCCAGACTCAAGGTTCCCTTAACAGTAAGACTGTGTTGAGTGTTCTGGTCCACAATAGTGGGCGTGGGTTCGAATCCCACTTCTGACTAGTAATTTTTATTAAATTATTATTATTCCTTTTCCAAAGACAGTGACTATTCTTTGTTTAATAATAATTTAATGAATTTTCTTATCTGTATTTTGTTTAAAGTCTCAACATGTCAGGATGGTCAAGTGGCCTAACGCGCCTGACTCAAGTATCCCTCTCCAGTAAGACTGTGTTGAGTGTCCTGGTCCACAATAGTGGGCGTGGGTTCAATTTCCACTTCTGACAAGTAATTTTATTGAAAATTTTTTTTTCCTTTTTCAAAGGAAATGACGGTGCTTTCTGTAATACGAATTTAATGAATATTCTTATTTGTATTTTGTTTAAATCTCAACATGTCAGGATGGCCGAGCGGTCTAAGGCGCCAGACTCAAGGTTCCCTTAACAGTAAGACTGTGTTGAGTGTTCTGGTCCACAATTGTGGGCGTGGGTTCGAATCCCACTTCTGACTAGTAATTTTTATTAAAATATTATTATTCCTTTTCCAAAGGCAGTGACTATTCTTTGTTTAATAATAATTTAATGAATTTTCTTATCTGTATTTTGCTTAAAGTCTCAACATGTCAGGATGGTCAAGTTGCCTAACGCGCCAGACTCAAGTATCCCTCTCCAGTTAGACTGTGTTGAGTGTTCTGGTCCACAATAGTGGGCGTGGGTTCGAATCCCACTTCTGACTAGTAATTTTTATTAAAATATTAGTATTCCTTTTCCAAAGGCACTGACTATTCTTTGTTTAATAATAATTTAATGAATTTTCTTATCTGTATTTTGCTTAAAGTCTCAACATGTCAGGATGGTCAAGTGGCCTAACGCGCCTGACTCAAGTATCCCTCTCCAGTAAGACTGTGTTGAGTGTCCTGGTCCACAATAGTGGGCGTGGGTTCGAATCCCACTTCTGACTAGTAATTTTTATTAAAATATATTATTTCTTTTCCAAAGGCAGTGACTATTCTTTCTTTAATAATAATTTAATGAATTTTCTTATCTGTATTTTGTTTAAAGTCTCAACATGTCAGGATGGTCAAGTGGCCTAACGCGCCAGACTCAAGTATCCCTCTCCAGTAAGACTGTGTTGAGTGTTCTGGTCCACAATAGTGGGCGTGGGTTCGAATCCCACTTCTGACTAGTAATTTTTATTAAATTATTATTATTCCTTTTCCAAAGACAGTGACTATTCTTTGTTTAATAATAATTTAGTGAATTTTCTTATCTGTATTTTGCTTAAAGTCTCAACATGTCAGGATGGTCAAGTGGCCTAACGCGCCTGACTCAAGTATACCTCTCCAGTAAGACTGTGTTGAGTGTCCTGGTCCACAATAGTGGGCGTGGGTTCGAATCCCACTTCTGACTAGTAATTTTTATTAAAATATATTATTTCTTTTCCAAAGGCAGTGACTATTCTTTCTTTAATAATAATTTAATGAATTTTCTTATCTGTATTTTGTTTAAAGTCTCAACATGTCAGGATGGTCAAGTGGCCTAACGCGCCAGACTCAAGTATCCCTCTCCAGTAAGACTGTGTTGAGTGTTCTGGTCCACAATAGTGGGCGTGGGTTCAATTTCCACTTCTGACAAGTAATTTTATTGAAAAAAAATTCTTCCTTTTTCACAGGAAATTACGGTTCTTTGGGTAATACAAATTTAATGAATATTCTTATTTGTATTTTGTTTAAAATCTCAACATGTCAGGATGGCCGAGCGGTCTAAGGCGCCAGACTCAAGGTTCCCTTAACAGTAAGACTGTGTTGAGTGTTCTGGTCCACAATAGTGGGCGTGGGTTCGAATCCCACTTCTGACTAGTAATTTTTATTAAATTATTATTATTCCTTTTCCAAAGACAGTGACTATTCTTTGTTTAATAATAATTTAATGAATTTTCTTATCTGTATTTTGTTTAAAGTCTCAACATGTCAGGATGGTCAAGTGGCCTAACGCGCCAGACTCAAGTATCCCTCTCCAGTAAGACTGTGTTGAGTGTTCTGGTCCACAACAGTGGGCGTGGGTTCGAATCCCACTTCTGACTAGTAATTTTTATTAAATTATTATTATTCCTTTTCCAAAGACAGTGACTATTCTTTGTTTAATAATAATTTATGAATTTTCTTATCTGTATTTTGCTTAAAGTCTCAACATGTCAGGATGGTCAAGTGGCCTAACGCGCCTGACTCAAGTATACCTCTCCAGTAAGACTGTGTTGAGTGTCCTGGTCCACAATAGTGGGCGTGGGTTCGAATCCCACTTCTGACTAGTAATTTTTATTAAATTATTATTATTCCTTTTCCAAAGACAGTGACTATTCTTTGTTTAATAATAATTTAATGAATTTTCTTATCTGTATTTTGTTTAAAGTCTCAACATGTCAGGATGGTCAAGTGGCCTAACGCGCCTGACTCAAGTATCCCTCTCCAGTAAGACTGTGTTGAGTGTCCTGGTCCACAATAGTGGGCGTGGGTTCAATTTCCACTTCTGACAAGTAATTTTAATGAAAATTTTTTTTTCCTTTTTCAAAGGAAATGACGGTGCTTTCTGTAATACGAATTTAATGAATATTCTTATTTGTATTTTGTTTAAATCTCAACATGTCAGGATGGCTGAGCGGTCTAAGGCGCCAGACTCAAGGTTCCCTTAACAGTAAGACTGTGTTGAGTGTTCTGGTCCACAATTGTGGGCGTGGGTTCGAATCCCACTTCTGACTAGTAATTTTCATTAAAATATTATTATTCCTTTTCCAAAGGCAGTGACTATTCTTTGTTTAATAATAATTTAATGAATTTTCTTATCTGTATTTTGCTTAAAGTCTCAACATGTCAGGATGGTCAAGTTGCCTAACGCGCCAGACTCAAGTATCCCTCTCCAGTTAGACTGTGTTGAGTGTTCTGGTCCACAATAGTGGGCGTGGGTTCGAATCCCACTTCTGACTAGTAATTTTTATTAAAATATTAGTATTCCTTTTCCAAAGGCACTGACTATTCTTTGTTTAATAATAATTTAATGAATTTTCTTATCTGTATTTTGCTTAAAGTCTCAACATGTCAGGATGGTCAAGTCGCCTAACGCGCCTGACTCAAGTATCCCTCTCCAGTAAGACTGTGTTGAGTGTCCTGGTCCACAATAGTGGGCGTGGGTTCGAATCCCACTTCTGACTAGTAATTTTTATTAAAATATATTATTTCTTTTCCAAAGGCAGTGACTAATCTTTCTTTAATAATAATTTAATGAATTTTCTTATCTGTATTTTGTTTAAAGTCTCAACATGTCAGGATGGTCAAGTGGCCTAACGCGCCAGACTCAAGTATCCCTCTCCAGTAAGACTGTGTTGAGTGTTCTGGTCCACAATAGTGGGCGTGGGTTCAATTTCCACTTCTGACAAGTAATTTTATTGAAAAAAAATTCTTCCTTTTTCACAGGAAATTACGGTTCTTTGGGTAATACAAATTTAATGAATATTCTTATTTGTATTTTGTTTAAAATCTCAACATGTCAGGATGGCCGAGCGGTCTAAGGCGCCAGACTCAAGGTTCCCTTAACAGTAAGACTGTGTTGAGTGTTCTGGTCCACAATAGTGGGCGTGGGTTCGAATCCCACTTCTGACTAGTAATTTTTATTAAATTATTATTATTCCTTTTCCAAAGACAGTGACTATTCTTTGTTTAATAATAATTTAATGAATTTTCTTATCTGTATTTTGTTTAAAGTCTCAACATGTCAGGATGGTCAAGTGGCCTAACGCGCCTGACTCAAGTATCCCTCTCCAGTAAGACTGTGTTGAGTGTCCTGGTCCACAATAGTGGGCGTGGGTTCAATTTCCACTTCTGACAAGTAATTTTATTGAAAATTTTTTTTTCCTTTTTCAAAGGAAATGACGGTGCTTTGTGTAATACGAATTTAATGAATATTCTTATTTGTATTTTGTTTAAATCTCAACATGTCAGGATGGCCGAGCGGTCTAAGGCGCCAGACTCAAGGTTCCCTTAACAGTAAGACTGTATTGAGTGTTCTGGTCCACAATTGTGGGCGTGGGTTCGAATCCCACTTCTGACTAGTAATTTTTATTAAAATATTATTATTCCTTTTCCAAAGGCAGTGACTGTTCTTTGTTTAATAATAATTTAATGAATTTTCTTATCTGTATTTTGCTTAAAGTCTCAACATGTCAGGATGGTCAAGTGGCCTAACGCGCCAGACTCAAGTATCCCTCTCCAGTTAGACTGTGTTGAGTGTTCTGGTCCACAATAGTGGGCGTGGGTTCGAATCCCACTTCTGACTAGTAATTTTTATTAAAATATTAGTATTCCTTTTCCAAAGGCACTGACTATTCTTTGTTTAATAATAATTTAATGAATTTTCTTATCTGTATTTTGCTTAAAGTCTCAACATGTCAGGATGGTCAAGTGGCCTAACGCGCCTGACTCAAGTATCCCTCTCCAGTAAGACTGTGTTGAGTGTCCTGGTCCACAATAGTGGGCGTGGGTTCGAATCCCACTTCTGACTAGTAATTTTTATTAAAATATATTATTTCTTTTCCAAAGGCAGTGACTATTCTTTCTTTAATAATAATTTAATGAATTTTCTTATCTGTATTTTGTTTAAAGTCTCAACATGTCAGGATGGTCAAGTGGCCTAACGCGCCAGACTCAAGTATCCCTCTCCAGTAAGACTGTGTTGAGTGTTCTGGTCCACAATAGTGGGCGTGGGTTCGAATCCCACTTCTGACTAGTAATTTTTATTAAATTATTATTATTCCTTTTCCAAAGACAGTGACTATTCTTTGTTTAATAATAATTTAGTGAATTTTCTTATCTGTATTTTGCTTAAAGTCTCAACATGTCAGGATGGTCAAGTGGCCTAACGCGCCTGACTCAAGTATACCTCTCCAGTAAGACTGTGTTGAGTGTCCTGGTCCACAATAGTGGGCGTGGGTTCGAATCCCACTTCTGACTAGTAATTTTTATTAAAATATATTATTTCTTTTCCAAAGGCAGTGACTATTCTTTCTTTAATAATAATTTAATGAATTTTCTTATCTGTATTTTGTTTAAAGT
The DNA here is from genome assembly GCA_947359465.1 of Metellina segmentata. Taxonomy (NCBI): domain Eukaryota; kingdom Metazoa; phylum Arthropoda; class Arachnida; order Araneae; family Tetragnathidae; genus Metellina; species Metellina segmentata. The sequence continues at coordinate 96,310,893 of OX375878.1, read as the reverse complement.
CTCAACATGTCAGGATGGTCAAGTGGCCTAACGCGCCAGACTCAAGTATCCCTCTCCAGTAAGACTGTGTTGAGTGTTCTGGTCCACAATAGTGGGCGTGGGTTCAATTTCCACTTCTGACAAGTAATTTTATTGAAAAAAAATTCTTCCTTTTTCACAGGAAATTACGGTTCTTTGGGTAATACAAATTTAATGAATATTCTTATTTGTATTTTGTTTAAAATCTCAACATGTCAGGATGTCCGAGCGGTCTAAGGCGCCAGACTCAAGGTTCCCTTAACAGTAAGACTGTGTTGAGTGTTCTGGTCCACAATAGTGGGCGTGGGTTCGAATCCCACTTCTGACTAGTAATTTTTATTAAATTATTATTATTCCTTTTCCAAAGACAGTGACTATTCTTTGTTTAATAATAATTTAATGAATTTTCTTATCTGTATTTTGTTTAAAGTCTCAACATGTCAGGATGGTCAAGTGGCCTAACGCGCCTGACTCAAGTATACCTCTCCAGTAAGACTGTGTTGAGTGTCCTTGTCCACAATAGTGGGCGTGGGTTCGAATCCCACTTCTGACTAGTAATTTTTATTAAAATATATTATTTCTTTTCCAAAGGCAGTGACTATTCTTTCTTTAATAATAATTTAATGAATTTTCTTATCTGCATTTTGTTTAAAGTCTCAACATGTCAGGATGGTCAAGTGGCCTAACGCGCCAGACTCAAGTATCCCTCTCCAGTAAGACTGTGTTGAGTGTTCTGGTCCACAATAGTGGGCGTGGGTTCAATTTCCACTTCTGACAAGTAATTTTATTGAAAAAAAATTCTTTCTTTTTCACAGGAAATTACGGTTCTTTGGGTAATACAAATTTAATGAATATTCTTATTTGTATTTTGTTTAAAATCTCAACATGTCAGGATGGCCGAGCGGTCTAAGGCGCCAGACTCAAGGTTCCCTTAACAGTAAGACTGTGTTGAGTGTTCTGGTCCACAATAGTGGGCGTGGGTTCGAATCCCACTTCTGACTAGTAATTTTTATTAAATTATTATTATTCCTTTTCCAAAGACAGTGACTATTCTTTGTTTAATAATAATTTAATGAATTTTCTTATCTGTATTTTGCTTAAAGTCTCAACATGTCAGGATGGTCAAGTTGCCTAACGCGCCAGACTCAAGTATCCCTCTCCAGTTAGACTGTGTTGAGTGTTCTGGTCCACAATAGTGGGCGTGGGTTCGAATCCCACTTCTGACTAGTAATTTTTATTAAAATATTAGTATTCCTTTTCCAAAGGCACTGACTATTCTTTGTTTAATAATAATTTAATGAATTTTCTTATCTGTATTTTGCTTAAAGTCTCAACATGTCAGGATGGTCAAGTCGCCTAACGCGCCTGACTCAAGTATCCCTCTCCAGTAAGACTGTGTTGAGTGTCCTGGTCCACAATAGTGGGCGTGGGTTCGAATCCCACTTCTGACTAGTAATTTTTATTAAAATATATTATTTCTTTTCCAAAGGCAGTGACTATTCTTTCTTTAATAATAATTTA
>OX375878.1:96301854-96306854 GCA_947359465.1 Metellina segmentata | reverse complement strand
TCTCAACATGTCAGGATGGTCAAGTCGCCTAACGCGCCTGACTCAAGTATCCCTCTCCAGTAAGACTGTGTTGAGTGTCCTGGTCCACAATAGTGGGCGTGGGTTCGAATCCCACTTCTGACTAGTAATTTTTATTAAAATATATTATTTCTTTTCCAAAGGCAGTGACTATTCTTTCTTTAATAATAATTTAATGAATTTTCTTATCTGTATTTTGTTTAAAGTCTCAACATGTCAGGATGGTCAAGTGGCCTAACGCGCCAGACTCAAGTATCCCTATCCAGTAAGACTGTGTTGAGTGTTCTGGTCCACAATAGTGGGCGTGGGTTCGAATCCCACTTCTGACTAGTAATTTTTATTAAAATATATTATTTCTTTTCCAAAGGCAGTGACTATTCTTTCTTTAATAATAATTTAATGAATTTTCTTATCTGTATTTTGTTTAAAGTCTCAACATGTCAGGATGGTCAAGTGGCCTAACGCGCCAGACTCAAGTATCCCTCTCCAGTAAGACTGTGTTGAGTGTTCTGGTCCACAATAGTGGGCGTGGGTTCAATTTCCACTTCTGACAAGTAATTTTATTGAAAAAAAATTCTTCCTTTTTCACAGGAAATTACGGTTCTTTGGGTAATACAAATTTAATGAATATTCTTATTTGTATTTTGTTTAAAATCTCAACATGTCAGGATGTCCGAGCGGTCTAAGGCGCCAGACTCAAGGTTCCCTTAACAGTAAGACTGTGTTGAGTGTTCTGGTCCACAATAGTGGGCGTGGGTTCGAATCCCACTTCTGACTAGTAATTTTTATTAAATTATTATTATTCCTTTTCCAAAGACAGTGACTATTCTTTGTTTAATAATAATTTAATGAATTTTCTTATCTGTATTTTGTTTAAAGTCTCAACATGTCAGGATGGTCAAGTGGCCTAACGCGCCTGACTCAAGTATACCTCTCCAGTAAGACTGTGTTGAGTGTCCTGGTCCACAATAGTGGGCGTGGGTTCGAATCCCACTTCTGACTAGTAATTTTTATTAAAATATATTATTTCTTTTCCAAAGGCAGTGACTATTCTTTCTTTAATAATAATTTAATGAATTTTCTTATCTGCATTTTGTTTAAAGTCTCAACATGTCAGGATGGTCAAGTGGCCTAACGCGCCAGACTCAAGTATCCCTCTCCAGTAAGACTGTGTTGAGTGTTCTGGTCCACAATAGTGGGCGTGGGTTCAATTTCCACTTCTGACAAGTAATTTTATTGAAAAAAAATTCTTCCTTTTTCACAGGAAATTACGGTTCTTTGGGTAATACAAATTTAATGAATATTCTTATTTGTATTTTGTTTAAAATCTCAACATGTCAGGATGGCCGAGCGGTCTAAGGCGCCAGACTCAAGGTTTCCTTAACAGTAAGACTGTGTTGAGTGTTCTGGTCCACAATAGTGGGCGTGGGTTTGAATCCCACTTCTGACTAGTAATTTTTATTAAATTATTATTATTCCTTTTCCAAAGACAGTGACTATTCTTTGTTTAATAATAATTTAATGAATTTTCTTATCTGTATTTTGTTTAAAGTCTCAACATGTCAGGATGGTCAAGTGGCCTAACGCGCCTGACTCAAGTATCCCTCTCCAGTAAGACTGTGTTGAGTGTCCTGGTCCACAATAGTGGGCGTGGGTTCAATTTCCACTTCTGACAAGTAATTTTAATGAAAATTTTTTTTTCCTTTTTCAAAGGAAATGACAGTGCTTTCTGTAATACGAATTTAATGAATATTCTTATTTGTATTTTGTTTAAATCTCAACATGTCAGGATGGCTGAGCGGTCTAAGGCGCCAGACTCAAGGTTCCCTTAACAGTAAGACTGTGTTGAGTGTTCTGGTCCACAATTGTGGGCGTGGGTTCGAATCCCACTTCTGACTAGTAATTTTCATTAAAATATTATTATTCCTTTTCCAAAGGCAGTGACTATTCTTTGTTTAATAATAATTTAATGAATTTTCTTATCTGTATTTTGCTTAAAGTCTCAACATGTCAGGATGGTCAAGTTGCCTAACGCGCCAGACTCAAGTATCCCTCTCCAGTTAGACTGTGTTGAGTGTTCTGGTCCACAGTAGTGGGCGTGGGTTCGAATCCCACTTCTGACTAGTAATTTTTATTAAAATATTAGTATTCCTTTTCCAAAGGCACTGACTATTCTTTGTTTAATAATAATTTAATGAATTTTCTTATCTGTATTTTGCTTAAAGTCTCAACATGTCAGGATGGTCAAGTCGCCTAACGCGCCTGACTCAAGTATCCCTCTCCAGTAAGACTGTGTTGAGTGTCCTGGTCCACAATAGTGGGCGTGGGTTCGAATCCCACTTCTGACTAGTAATTTTTATTAAAATATATTATTTCTTTTCCAAAGGCAGTGACTATTCTTTCTTTAATAATAATTTAATGAATTTTCTTATCTGTATTTTGTTTAAAGTCTCAACATGTCAGGATGGTCAAGTGGCCTAACGCGCCAGACTCAAGTATCCCTATCCAGTAAGACTGTGTTGAGTGTTCTGGTCCACAATAGTGGGCGTGGGTTCGAATCCCACTTCTGACTAGTAATTTTTATTAAATTATTATTATTCCTTTTCCAAAGACAGTGACTATTCTTTGTTTAATAATAATTTAGTGAATTTTCTTATCTGTATTTTGCTTAAAGTCTCAACATGTCAGGATGGTCAAGTGGCCTAACGCGCCTGACTCAAGTATACCTCTCCAGTAAGACTGTGTTGAGTGTCCTGGTCCACAATAGTGGGCGTGGGTTCGAATCCCACTTCTGACTAGTAATTTTTATTAAAATATATTATTTCTTTTCCAAAGGCAGTGACTATTCTTTCTTTAATAATAATTTAATGAATTTTCTTATCTGTATTTTGTTTAAAGTCTCAACATGTCAGGATGGTCAAGTGGCCTAACGCGCCAGACTCAAGTATCCCTATCCAGTAAGACTGTGTTGAGTGTTCTGGTCCACAATAGTGGGCGTGGGTTCGAATCCCACTTCTGACTAGTAATTTTTATTAAATTATTATTATTCCTTTTCCAAAGACAGTGACTATTCTTTGTTTAATAATAATTTAGTGAATTTTCTTATCTGTATTTTGCTTAAAGTCTCAACATGTCAGGATGGTCAAGTGGCCTAACACGCCTGACTCAAGTATACCTCTCCAGTAAGACTGTGTTGAGTGTCCTGGTCCACAATAGTGGGCGTGGGTTCGAATCCCACTTCTGACTAGTAATTTTTATTAAAATATATTATTTCTTTTCCAAAGGCAGTGACTATTCTTTCTTTAATAATAATTTAATGAATTTTCTTATCTGTATTTTGTTTAAAGTCTCAACATGTCAGGATGGTCAAGTGGCCTAACGCGCCAGACTCAAGTATCCCTCTCCAGTAAGACTGTGTTGAGTGTTCTGGTCCACAATAGTGGGCGTGGGTTCAATTTCCACTTCTGACAAGTAATTTTATTGAAAAAAAATTCTTCCTTTTTCACAGGAAATTACGGTTCTTTGGGTAATACAAATTTAATGAATATTCTTATTTGTATTTTGTTTAAAATCTCAACATGTCAGGATGTCCGAGCGGTCTAAGGCGCCAGACTCAAGGTTCCCTTAACAGTAAGACTGTGTTGAGTGTTCTGGTCCACAATAGTGGGCGTGGGTTCGAATCCCACTTCTGACTAGTAATTTTTATTAAATTATTATTATTCCTTTTCCAAAGACAGTGACTATTCTTTGTTTAATAATAATTTAATGAATTTTCTTATCTGTATTTTGTTTAAAGTCTCAACATGTCAGGATCGTCAAGTGGCCTAACGCGCCAGACTCAAGTATCCCTCTCCAGTAAGACTGTGTTGAGTGTCCTGGTCCACAATAGTGGGCGTGGGTTCGAATCCCACTTCTGACTAGTAATTTTTATTAAAATATATTATTTCTTTTCCAAAGGCAGTGACTATTCTTTCTTTAATAATAATTTAATGAATTTTCTTATCTGTATTTTGTTTAAAGTCTCAACATGTCAGGATGGTCAAGTGGCCTAACGCGCCAGACTCAAGTATCCCTCTCCAGTAAGACTGTGTTGAGTGTTCTGGTCCACAATAGTGGGCGTGGGTTCAATTTCCACTTCTGACAAGTAATTTTATTGAAAAAAAATTCTTCCTTTTTCACAGGAAATTACGGTTCTTTGGGTAATACAAATTTAATGAATATTCTTATTTGTATTTTGTTTAAAATCTCAACATGTCAGGATGGCCGAGCGGTCTAAGGCGCCAGACTCAAGGTTCCCTTAACAGTAAGACTGTGTTGAGTGTTCTGGTCCACAATAGTGGGCGTGGGTTCGAATCCCACTTCTGACTAGTAATTTTTATTAAATTATTATTATTCCTTTTCCAAAGACAGTGACTATTATTTGTTTAATAATAATTTAATGAATTTTCTTATCTGTATTTTGTTTAAAGTCTCAACATGTCAGGATGGTCAAGTGGCCTAACGCGCCTGACTCAAGTATCCCTCTCCAGTAAGACTGTGTTGAGTGTCCTGGTCCACAATAGTGGGCGTGGGTTCAATTTCCACTTCTGACAAGTAATTTTATTGAAAAATTTTTTTTCCTTTTTCAAAGGAAATGACGGTGCTTTGTGTAATACGAATTTAATGAATATTCTTATTTGTATTTTGTTTAAATCTCAACATGTCAGGATGGCCGAGCGGTCTAAGGCGCCAGACTCAAGGTTCCCTTAACAGTAAGACTGTGTTGAGTGTTCTGGTCCACAATTGTGGGCGTGGGTTCGAATCCCACTTCTGACTAGTAATTTTTATTAAAATATTATTATTCCTTTTCCAAAGGCAGTGACTATTCTTTGTTTAATAATAATTTAATGAATTTTCTTATCTGTATTTTGCTTAAGGGGGGCTGGGACACAAAAAACCTTCAAAAAGTTCTTTTTTGTTTTATTTTCTCAAAAAATTTGAAA
>OX375878.1:96294354-96296854 GCA_947359465.1 Metellina segmentata | reverse complement strand
TTTTATTAAAATATATTATTTCTTTTCCAAAGGCAGTGACTATTCTTTCTTTAATAATAATTTAATGAATTTTCTTATCTGTATTTTGTTTAAAGTCTCAACATGTCAGGATGGTCAAGTGGCCTAACGCGCCAGACTCAAGTATCCCTATCCAGTAAGACTGTGTTGAGTGTTCTGGTCCACAATAGTGGGCGTGGGTTCGAATCCCACTTCTGACTAGTAATTTTTATTAAATTATTATTATTCCTTTTCCAAAGACAGTGACTATTCTTTGTTTAATAATAATTTAGTGAATTTTCTTATCTGTATTTTGCTTAAAGTCTCAACATGTCAGGATGGTCAAGTGGCCTAACGCGCCTGACTCAAGTATACCTCTCCAGTAAGACTGTGTTGAGTGTCCTGGTCCACAATAGTGGGCGTGGGTTCGAATCCCACTTCTGACTAGTAATTTTTATTAAAATATATTATTTCTTTTCCAAAGGCAGTGACTATTCTTTCTTTAATAATAATTTAATGAATTTTCTTATCTGTATTTTGTTTAAAGTCTCAACATGTCAGGATGGTCAAGTGGCCTAACGCGCCAGACTCAAGTATCCCTCTCCAGTAAGACTGTGTTGAGTGTTCTGGTCCACAATAGTGGGCGTGGGTTCAATTTCCACTTCTGACAAGTAATTTTATTGAAAAAAAATTCTTCCTTTTTCACAGGAAATTACGGTTCTTTGGGTAATACAAATTTAATGAATATTCTTATTTGTATTTTGTTTAAAATCTCAACATGTCAGGATGTCCGAGCGGTCTAAGGCGCCAGACTCAAGGTTCCCTTAACAGTAAGACTGTGTTGAGTGTTCTGGTCCACAATAGTGGGCGTGGGTTCGAATCCCACTTCTGACTAGTAATTTTTATTAAATTATTATTATTCCTTTTCCAAAGACAGTGACTATTCTTTGTTTAATAATAATTTAATGAATTTTCTTATCTGTATTTTGTTTAAAGTCTCAACATGTCAGGATGGCTGAGCGGTCTAAGGCGCCAGACTCAAGGTTCCCTTAACAGTAAGACTGTGTTGAGTGTTCTGGTCCACAATTGTGGGCGTGGGTTCGAATCCCACTTCTGACTAGTAATTTTCATTAAAATATTATTATTCCTTTTCCAAAGGCAGTGACTATTCTTTGTTTAATAATAATTTAATGAATTTTCTTATCTGTATTTTGCTTAAAGTCTCAACATGTCAGGATGGTCAAGTTGCCTAACGCGCCAGACTCAAGTATCCCTCTCCAGTTAGACTGTGTTGAGTGTTCTGGTCCACAATAGTGGGCGTGGGTTCGAATCCCACTTCTGACTAGTAATTTTTATTAAAATATTAGTATTCCTTTTCCAAAGGCACTGACTATTCTTTGTTTAATAATAATTTAATGAATTTTCTTATCTGTATTTTGCTTAAAGTCTCAACATGTCAGGATGGTCAAGTCGCCTAACGCGCCTGACTCAAGTATCCCTCTCCAGTAAGACTGTGTTGAGTGTCCTGGTCCACAATAGTGGGCGTGGGTTCGAATCCCACTTCTGACTAGTAATTTTTATTAAAATATATTATTTCTTTTCCAAAGGCAGTGACTATTCTTTCTTTAATAATAATTTAATGAATTTTCTTATCTGTATTTTGTTTAAAGTCTCAACATGTCAGGATGGTCAAGTGGCCTAACGCGCCAGACTCAAGTATCCCTATCCAGTAAGACTGTGTTGAGTGTTCTGGTCCACAATAGTGGGCGTGGGTTCGAATCCCACTTCTGACTAGTAATTTTTATTAAATTATTATTATTCCTTTTCCAAAGACAGTGACTATTCTTTGTTTAATAATAATTTAGTGAATTTTCTTATCTGTATTTTGCTTAAAGTCTCAACATGTCAGGATGGTCAAGTGGCCTAACGCACCTGACTCAAGTATACCTCTCCAGTAAGACTGTGTTGAGTGTCCTGGTCCACAATAGTGGGCGTGGGTTCGAATCCCACTTCTGACTAGTAATTTTTATTAAAATATATTATTTCTTTTCCAAAGGCAGTGACTATTCTTTCTTTAATAATAATTTAATGAATTTTCTTATCTGTATTTTGTTTAAAGTCTCAACATGTCAGGATGGTCAAGTGGCCTAACGCGCCAGACTCAAGTATCCCTCTCCAGTAAGACTGTGTTGAGTGTTCTGGTCCACAATAGTGGGCGTGGGTTCAATTTCCACTTCTGACAAGTAATTTTATTGAAAAAAAATTCTTCCTTTTTCACAGGAAATTACGGTTCTTTGGGTAATACAAATTTAATGAATATTCTTATTTGTATTTTGTTTAAAATCTCAACATGTCAGGATGTCCGAGCGGTCTAAGGCGCCAGACTCAAGGTTCCCTTAACAGTAAGACTGTGTTGAGTGTTCTGGTCCACAATAGTGGGCGTGGGTTCGAATCCCACTTCTGACTAGTAATTTTTATTAAATTATTATTATTCCTTTTCCAA
>OX375878.1:96269354-96279354 GCA_947359465.1 Metellina segmentata | reverse complement strand
CTTCTGACTAGTAATTTTTATTAAATTATTATTATTCCTTTTCCAAAGACAGTGACTATTCTTTGTTTAATAATAATTTAGTGAATTTTCTTATCTGTATTTTGTTTAAAGTCTCAACATGGTCAGGATGGTCAAGTGGCCTAACGCGCCAGACTCAAGTATCCCTCTCCAGTAAGACTGTGTTGAGTGTTCTGGTCCACAATAGTGGGCGTGGGTTCAATTTCCACTTCTGACAAGTAATTTTATTGAAAAAAAATTCTTCCTTTTTCACAGGAAATTACGGTTCTTTGGGTAATACAAATTTAATGAATATTCTTATTTGTATTTTGTTTAAAATCTCAACATGTCAGGATGGCCGAGCGGTCTAAGGCGCCAGACTCAAGGTTCCCTTAACAGTAAGACTGTGTTGAGTGTTCTGGTCCACAATAGTGGGCGTGGGTTCGAATCCCACTTCTGACTAGTAATTTTTATTAAATTATTATTATTCCTTTTCCAAAGACAGTGACTATTCTTTGTTTAATAATAATTTAATGAATTTTCTTATCTGTATTTTGTTTAAAGTCTCAACATGTCAGGATGGTCAAGTGGCCTAACGCGCCTGACTCAAGTATCCCTCTCCAGTAAGACTGTGTTGAGTGTCCTGGTCCACAATAGTGGGCGTGGGTTCAATTTCCACTTCTGACAAGTAATTTTATTGAAATTTTTTTTTTCCTTTTTCAAAGGAAATGACGGTGCTTTGTGTAATACGAATTTAATGAATATTCTTATTTGTATTTTGTTTAAATCTCAACATGTCAGGATGGCCGAGCTGTCTAAGGCGCCAGACTCAAGGTTCCCTTAACAGTAAGACTGTGTTGAGTGTTCTGGTCCACAATTGTGGGCGTGGGTTCGAATCCCACTTCTGACTAGTAATTTTTATTAAAATATTATTATTCCTTTTCCAAAGGCAGTGACTATTCTTTGTTTAATAATAATTTAATGAATTTTCTTATCTGTATTTTGCTTAAAGTCTCAACATGTCAGGATGGTCAAGTTGCCTAACGCGCCAGACTCAAGTATCCCTCTCCAGTTAGACTGTGTTGAGTGTTCTGGTCCACAATAGTGGGCGTGGGTTCGAATCCCACTTCTGACTAGTAATTTTTATTAAAATATTAGTATTCCTTTTCCAAAGGCACTGACTATTCTTTGTTTAATAATAATTTAATGAATTTTCTTATCTGTATTTTGCTTAAAGTCTCAACATGTCAGGATGGTCAAGTGGCCTAACGCGCCTGACTCAAGTATACCTCTCCAGTAAGACTGTGTTGAGTGTCCTGGTCCACAATAGTGGGCGTGGGTTCGAATCCCACTTCTGACTAGTAATTTTTATTAAAATATATTATTTCTTTTCCAAAGGCAGTGACTATTCTTTCTTTAATAATAATTTAATGAATTTTCTTATCTGTATTTTGTTTAAAGTCTCAACATGTCAGGATGGTCAAGTGGCCTAACGCGCCAGACTCAAGTATCCCTCTCCAGTAAGACTGTGTTGAGTGTTCTGGTCCACAATAGTGGGCGTGGGTTCAATTTCCACTTCTGACAAGTAATTTTATTGAAAAAAAATTCTTCCTTTTTCACAGGAAATTACGGTTCTTTGGGTAATACAAATTTAATGAATATTCTTATTTGTATTTTGTTTAAAATCTCAACATGTCAGGATGGCCGAGCGGTCTAAGGCGCCAGACTCAAGGTTCCCTTAACAGTAAGACTGTGTTGAGTGTTCTGGTCCACAATAGTGGGCGTGGGTTCGAATCCCACTTCTGACTAGTAATTTTTATTAAATTATTATTATTCCTTTTCCAAAGACAGAGTGACTATTCTTTGTTTAATAATAATTTAATGAATTTTCTTATCTGTATTTTGTTTAAAGTCTCAACATGTCAGGATGGTCAAGTGGCCTAACGCGCCTGACTCAAGTATCCCTCTCCAGTAAGACTGTGTTGAGTGTCCTGGTCCACAATAGTGGGCGTGGGTTCAATTTCCACTTCTGACAAGTAATTTTATTGAAATTTTTTTTTTCCTTTTTCAAAGGAAATGACGGTGCTTTGTGTAATACGAATTTAATGAATATTCTTATTTGTATTTTGTTTAAATCTCAACATGTCAGGATGGCCGAGCTGTCTAAGGCGCCAGACTCAAGGTTCCCTTAACAGTAAGACTGTGTTGAGTGTTCTGGTCCACAATTGTGGGCGTGGGTTCGAATCCCACTTTTGACTAGTAATTTTTATTAAAATATTATTATTCCTTTTCCAAAGGCAGTGACTATTCTTTGTTTAATAATAATTTAATGAATTTTCTTATCTGTATTTTGCTTAAAGTCTCAACATGTCAGGATGGTCAAGTTGCCTAACGCGCCAGACTCAAGTATCCCTCTCCAGTTAGACTGTGTTGAGTGTTCTGGTCCACAATAGTGGGCGTGGGTTCGAATCCCACTTCTGACTAGTAATTTTTATTAAAATATTAGTATTCCTTTTCCAAAGGCACTGACTATTCTTTGTTTAATAATAATTTAATGAATTTTCTTATCTGTATTTTGCTTAAAGTCTCAACATGTCAGGATGGTCAAGTGGCCTAACGCGCCTGACTCAAGTATACCTCTCCAGTAAGACTGTGTTGAGTGTCCTGGTCCACAATAGTGGGCGTGGGTTCGAATCCCACTTCTGACTAGTAATTTTTATTAAAATATATTATTTCTTTTCCAAAGGCAGTGACTATTCTTTCTTTAATAATAATTTAATGAATTTTCTTATCTGTATTTTGTTTAAAGTCTCAACATGTCAGGATGGTCAAGTGGCCTAACGCGCCAGACTCAAGTATCCCTCTCCAGTAAGACTGTGTTGAGTGTTCTGGTCCACAATAGTGGGCGTGGGTTCAATTTCCACTTCTGACAAGTAATTTTATTGAAAAAAAATTCTTCCTTTTTCACAGGAAATTACGGTTCTTTGGGTAATACAAATTTAATGAATATTCTTATTTGTATTTTGTTTAAAATCTCAACATGTCAGGATGGCCGAGCGGTCCAAAGCGCCAGACTCAAGGTTCCCTTAACAGTAAGACTGTGTTGAGTGTTCTGGTCCACAATAGTGGGCGTGGGTTCGAATCCCACTTCTGACTAGTAATTTTTATTAAATTATTATTATTCCTTTTCCAAAGACAGTGACTATTCTTTGTTTAATAATAATTTAGTGAATTTTCTTATCTGTATTTTGCTTAAAGTCTCAACATGTCAGGATGGTCAAGTGGCCTAACGCGCCTGACTCAAGTATACCTCTCCAGTAAGACTGTGTTGAGTGTCCTGGTCCACAATAGTGGGCGTGGGTTCGAATCCCACTTCTGACTAGTAATTTTTATTAAAATATATTATTTCTTTTCCAAAGGCAGTGACTATTCTTTCTTTAATAATAATTTAATGAATTTTCTTATCTGTATTTTGTTTAAAGTCTCAACATGTCAGGATGGTCAAGTGGCCTAACGCGCCAGACTCAAGTATCCCTCTCCAGTAAGACTGTGTTGAGTGTTCTGGTCCACAATAGTGGGCGTGGGTTCAATTTCCACTTCTGACAAGTAATTTTATTGAAAAAAAATTCTTCCTTTTTCACAGGAAATTACGGTTCTTTGGGTAATACAAATTTAATGAATATTCTTATTTGTATTTTGTTTAAAATCTCAACATGTCAGGATGGCCGAGCGGTCTAAGGCGCCAGACTCAAGGTTCCCTTAACAGTAAGACTGTGTTGAGTGTTCTGGTCCACAATAGTGGGCGTGGGTTCGAATCCCACTTCTGACTAGTAATTTTTATTAAATTATTATTATTCCTTTTCCAAAGACAGAGTGACTATTCTTTGTTTAATAATAATTTAATGAATTTTCTTATCTGTATTTTGTTTAAAGTCTCAACATGTCAGGATGGTCAAGTGGCCTAACGCGCCTGACTCAAGTATCCCTCTCCAGTAAGACAGTGTTGAGTGTCCTGGTCCACAATAGTGGGCGTGGGTTCAATTTCCACTTCTGACAAGTAATTTTATTGAAATTTTTTTTTTCCTTTTTCAAAGGAAATGACGGTGCTTTGTGTAATACGAATTTAATGAATATTCTTATTTGTATTTTGTTTAAATCTCAACATGTCAGGATGGCCGAGCTGTCTAAGGCGCCAGACTCAAGGTTCCCTTAACAGTAAGACTGTGTTGAGTGTTCTGGTCCACAATTGTGGGCGTGGGTTCGAATCCCACTTCTGACTAGTAATTTTTATTAAAATATTATTATTCCTTTTCCAAAGGCAGTGACTATTCTTTGTTTAATAATAATTTAATGAATTTTCTTATCTGTATTTTGCTTAAAGTCTCAACATGTCAGGATGGTCAAGTTGCCTAACGCGCCAGACTCAAGTATCCCTCTCCAGTTAGACTGTGTTGAGTGTTCTGGTCCACAATAGTGGGCGTGGGTTCGAATCCCACTTCTGACTAGTAATTTTTATTAAAATATTAGTATTCCTTTTCCAAAGGCACTGACTATTCTTTGTTTAATAATAATTTAATGAATTTTCTTATCTGTATTTTGCTTAAAGTCTCAACATGTCAGGATGGTCAAGTGGCCTAACGCGCCTGACTCAAGTATACCTCTCCAGTAAGACTGTGTTGAGTGTCCTGGTCCACAATAGTGGGCGTGGGTTCGAATCCCACTTCTGACTAGTAATTTTTATTAAAATATATTATTTCTTTTCCAAAGGCAGTGACTATTCTTTCTTTAATAATAATTTAATGAATTTTCTTATCTGTATTTTGTTTAAAGTCTCAACATGTCAGGATGGTCAAGTGGCCTAACGCGCCAGACTCAAGTATCCCTCTCCAGTAAGACTGTGTTGAGTGTTCTGGTCCACAATAGTGGGCGTGGGTTCAATTTCCACTTCTGACAAGTAATTTTATTGAAAAAAAATTCTTCCTTTTTCACAGGAAATTACGGTTCTTTGGGTAATACAAATTTAATGAATATTCTTATTTGTATTTTGTTTAAAATCTCAACATGTCAGGATGGCCGAGCGGTCCAAAGCGCCAGACTCAAGGTTCCCTTAACAGTAAGACTGTGTTGAGTGTTCTGGTCCACAATAGTGGGCGTGGGTTCGAATCCCACTTCTGACTAGTAATTTTTATTAAATTATTATTATTCCTTTTCCAAAGACAGTGACTATTCTTTGTTTAATAATAATTTAGTGAATTTTCTTATCTGTATTTTGCTTAAAGTCTCAACATGTCAGGATGGTCAAGTGGCCTAACGCGCCTGACTCAAGTATACCTCTCCAGTAAGACTGTGTTGAGTGTCCTGGTCCACAATAGTGGGCGTGGGTTCGAATCCCACTTCTGACTAGTAATTTTTATTAAAATATATTATTTCTTTTCCAAAGGCAGTGACTATTCTTTCTTTAATAATAATTTAATGAATTTTCTTATCTGTATTTTGTTTAAAGTCTCAACATGTCAGGATGGTCAAGTGGCCTAACGCGCCAGACTCAAGTATCCCTCTCCAGTAAGACTGTGTTGAGTGTTCTGGTCCACAATAGTGGGCGTGGGTTCAATTTCCACTTCTGACAAGTAATTTTATTGAAAAAAAATTCTTCCTTTTTCACAGGAAATTACGGTTCTTTGGGTAATACAAATTTAATGAATATTCTTATTTGTATTTTGTTTAAAATCTCAACATGTCAGGATGTCCGAGCGGTCTAAGGCGCCAGACTCAAGGTTCCCTTAACAGTAAGACTGTGTTGAGTGTTCTGGTCCACAATAGTGGGCGTGGGTTCGAATCCCACTTCTGACTAGTAATTTTTATTAAATTATTATTATTCCTTTTCCAAAGACAGTGACTATTCTTTGTTTAATAATAATTTAATGAATTTTCTTATCTGTATTTTGTTTAAAGTCTCAACATGTCAGGATGGTCAAGTGGCCTAACGCGCCAGACTCAAGTATCCCTCTCCAGTAAGACTGTGTTGAGTGTTCTGGTCCACAATAGTGGGCGTGGGTTCAATTTCCACTTCTGACAAGTAATTTTATTGAAAAAAAATTCTTCCTTTTTCACAGGAAATTACGGTTCTTTGGGTAATACAAATTTAATGAATATTCTTATTTGTATTTTGTTTAAAATCTCAACATGTCAGGATGGCCGAGCGGTCTAAGGCGCCAGACTCAAGGTTCCCTTAACAGTAAGACTGTGTTGAGTGTTCTGGTCCACAATAGTGGGCGTGGGTTCGAATCCCACTTCTGACTAGTAATTTTTATTAAATTATTATTATTCCTTTTCCAAAGACAGTGACTATTCTTTGTTTAATAATAATTTAATGAATTTTCTTATCTGTATTTTGTTTAAAGTCTCAACACATGTCAGGATGGTCAAGTGGCCTAACGCGCCTGACTCAAGTATCCCTCTCCAGTAAGACTGTGTTGAGTGTCCTGGTCCACAATAGTGGGCGTGGGTTCAATTTCCACTTCTGACAAGTAATTTTATTGAAATTTTTTTTTTCCTTTTTCAAAGGAAATGACGGTGCTTTGTGTAATACGAATTTAATGAATATTCTTATTTGTATTTTGTTTAAATCTCAACATGTCAGGATGGCCGAGCGGTCTAAGGCGCCAGACTCAAGGTTCCCTTAACAGTAAGACTGTGTTGAGTGTTCTGGTCCATAATTGTGGGCGTGGGTTCGAATCCCACTTCTGACTAGTAATTTTTATTAAAATATTATTATTCCTTTTCCAAAGGCAGTGACTATTCTTTGTTTAATAATAATTTAATGAATTTTCTTATCTGTATTTTGCTTAAAGTCTCAACATGTCAGGATGGTCAAGTGGCCTAACGCGCCAGACTCAAGTATCCCTCTCCAGTAAGACTGTGTTGAGTGTTCTGGTCCACAATAGTGGGCGTGGGTTCGAATCCCACTTCTGACTAGTAATTTTTATTAAATTATTATTATTCCTTTTCCAAAGACAGTGACTATTCTTTGTTTAATAATAATTTAGTGAATTTTCTTATCTGTATTTTGTTTAAAGTCTCAACATGGTCAGGATGGTCAAGTGGCCTAACGCGCCAGACTCAAGTATCCCTCTCCAGTAAGACTGTTGAGTGTTCTGGTCCACAATAGTGGGCGTGGGTTCAATTTCCACTTCTGACAAGTAATTTTATTGAAAAAAAATTCTTCCTTTTTCACAGGAAATTACGGTTCTTTGGGTAATACAAATTTAATGAATATTCTTATTTGTATTTTGTTTAAAATCTCAACATGTCAGGATGGCCGAGCGGTCTAAGGCGCCAGACTCAAGGTTCCTTAACAGTAAGACTGTGTTGAGTGTTCTGGTCCACAATAGTGGGCGTGGGTTCGAATCCCACTTCTGACTAGTAATTTTTATTAAATTATTATTATTCCTTTTCCAAAGACAGTGACTATTCTTTGTTTAATAATAATTTAATGAATTTTCTTATCTGTATTTTGTTTAAAGTCTCAACATGTCAGGATGGTCAAGTGGCCTAACGCGCCTGACTCAAGTATCCCTCTCCAGTAAGACTGTGTTGAGTGTCCTGGTCCACAATAGTGGGCGTGGGTTCAATTTCCACTTCTGACAAGTAATTTTATTGAAATTTTTTTTTTCCTTTTTCAAAGGAAATGACGGTGCTTTGTGTAATACGAATTTAATGAATATTCTTATTTGTATTTTGTTTAAATCTCAACATGTCAGGATGGCCGAGCTGTCTAAGGCGCCAGACTCAAGGTTCCCTTAACAGTAAGACTGTGTTGAGTGTTCTGGTCCACAATTGTGGGCGTGGGTTCGAATCCCACTTCTGACTAGTAATTTTTATTAAAATATTATTATTCCTTTTCCAAAGGCAGTGACTATTCTTTGTTTAATAATAATTTAATGAATTTTCTTATCTGTATTTTGCTTAAAGTCTCAACATGTCAGGATGGTCAAGTTGCCTAACGCGCCAGACTCAAGTATCCCTCTCCAGTTAGACTGTGTTGAGTGTTCTGGTCCACAATAGTGGGCGTGGGTTCGAATCCCACTTCTGACTAGTAATTTTTATTAAAATATTAGTATTCCTTTTCCAAAGGCACTGACTATTTGTTTAATAATAATTTAATGAATTTTCTTATCTGTATTTTGCTTAAAGTCTCAACATGTCAGGATGGTCAAGTGGCCTAACGCGCCTGACTCAAGTATCCCTCTCCAGTAAGACTGTGTTGAGTGTCCTGGTCCACAATAGTGGGCGTGGGTTCGAATCCCACTTCTGACTAGTAATTTTTATTAAAATATATTATTTCTTTTCCAAAGGCAGTGACTATTCTTTCTTTAATAATAATTTAATGAATTTTCTTATCTGTATTTTGTTTAAAGTCTCAACATGTCAGGATGGTCAAGTGGCCTAACGCGCCAGACTCAAGTATCCCTCTCCAGTAAGACTGTGTTGAGTGTTCTGGTCCACAATAGTGGGCGTGGGTTCAATTTCCACTTCTGACAAGTAATTTTATTGAAAAAAAATTCTTCCTTTTTCACAGGAAATTACGGTTCTTTGGGTAATACAAATTTAATGAATATTCTTATTTGTATTTTGTTTAAAATCTCAACATGTCAGGATGTCCGAGCGGTCTAAGGCGCCAGACTCAAGGTTCCCTTAACAGTAAGACTGTGTTGAGTGTTCTGGTCCACAATAGTGGGCGTGGGTTCGAATCCCACTTCTGACTAGTAATTTTTATTAAATTATTATTATTCCTTTTCCAAAGACAGTGACTATTCTTTGTTTAATAATAATTTAATGAATTTTCTTATCTGTATTTTGCTTAAAGTCTCAACATGTCAGGATGGTCAAGTGGCCTAACGCGCCAGACTCAAGTATCCCTCTCCAGTAAGACTGTGTTGAGTGTTCTGGTCCACAATAGTGGGCGTGGGTTCGAATCCCACTTCTGACTAGTAATTTTTATTAAATTATTATTATTCCTTTTCCAAAGACAGTGACTATTCTTTGTTTAATAATAATTTAGTGAATTTTCTTATCTGTATTTTGTTTAAAGTCTCAACATGGTCAGGATGGTCAAGTGGCCTAACGCGCCAGACTCAAGTATCCCTCTCCAGTAAGACTGTTGAGTGTTCTGGTCCACAATAGTGGGCGTGGGTTCAATTTCCACTTCTGACAAGTAATTTTATTGAAAAAAAATTCTTCCTTTTTCACAGGAAATTACGGTTCTTTGGGTAATACAAATTTAATGAATATTCTTATTTGTATTTTGTTTAAAATCTCAACATGTCAGGATGGCCGAGCGGTCTAAGGCGCCAGACTCAAGGTTCCTTAACAGTAAGACTGTGTTGAGTGTTCTGGTCCACAATAGTGGGCGTGGGTTCGAATCCCACTTCTGACTAGTAATTTTTATTAAATTATTATTATTCCTTTTCCAAAGACAGTGACTATTCTTTGTTTAATAATAATTTAATGAATTTTCTTATCTGTATTTTGTTTAAAGTCTCAACATGTCAGGATGGTCAAGTGGCCTAACGCGCCTGACTCAAGTATCCCTCTCCAGTAAGACTGTGTTGAGTGTCCTGGTCCACAATAGTGGGCGTGGGTTCAATTTCCACTTCTGACAAGTAATTTTATTGAAATTTTTTTTTTCCTTTTTCAAAGGAAATGACGGTGCTTTGTGTAATACGAATTTAATGAATATTCTTATTTGTATTTTGTTTAAATCTCAACATGTCAGGATGGCCGAGCTGTCTAAGGCGCCAGACTCAAGGTTCCCTTAACAGTAAGACTGTGTTGAGTGTTCTGGTCCACAATTGTGGGCGTGGGTTCGAATCCCACTTCTGACTAGTAATTTTTATTAAAATATTATTATTCCTTTTCCAAAGGCAGTGACTATTCTTTGTTTAATAATAATTTAATGAATTTTCTTATCTGTATTTTGCTTAAAGTCTCAACATGTCAGGAT
>OX375878.1:96231854-96266854 GCA_947359465.1 Metellina segmentata | reverse complement strand
CCCTCTCCAGTAAGACTGTGTTGAGTGTTCTGGTCCACAATAGTGGGCGTGGGTTCAATTTCCACTTCTGACAAGTAATTTTATTGAAAAAAAATTCTTCCTTTTTCACAGGAAATTACAGTTCTTTGGGTAATACAAATTTAATGAATATTCTTATTTGTATTTTGTTTAAAATCTCAACATGTCAGGATGGCCGAGCGGTCTAAGGCGCCAGACTCAAGGTTCCCTTAACAGTAAGACTGTGTTGAGTGTTCTGGTCCACAATAGTGGGCGTGGGTTCGAATCCCACTTCTGACTAGTAATTTTTATTAAATTATTATTATTCCTTTTCCAAAGACAGTGACTATTCTTTGTTTAATAATAATTTAATGAATTTTCTTATCTGTATTTTGTTTAAAGTCTCAACATGTCAGGATGGTCAAGTGGCCTAACGCGCCTGACTCAAGTATCCCTCTCCAGTAAGACTGTGTTGAGTGTCCTGGTCCACAATAGTGGGCGTGGGTTCAATTTCCACTTCTGACAAGTAATTTTATTGAAATTTTTTTTTTCCTTTTTCAAAGGAAATGACGGTGCTTTGTGTAATACGAATTTAATGAATATTCTTATTTGTATTTTGTTTAAATCTCAACATGTCAGGATGGCCGAGCTGTCTAAGGCGCCAGACTCAAGGTTCCCTTAACAGTAAGACTGTGTTGAGTGTTCTGGTCCACAATTGTGGGCGTGGGTTCGAATCCCACTTCTGACTAGTAATTTTTATTAAAATATTATTATTCCTTTTCCAAAGGCAGTGACTATTCTTTGTTTAATAATAATTTAATGAATTTTCTTATCTGTATTTTGCTTAAAGTCTCAACATGTCAGGATGGTCAAGTTGCCTAACGCGCCAGACTCAAGTATCCCTCTCCAGTTAGACTGTGTTGAGTGTTCTGGTCCACAATAGTGGGCGTGGGTTCGAATCCCACTTCTGACTAGTAATTTTTATTAAAATATTAGTATTCCTTTTCCAAAGGCACTGACTATTCTTTGTTTAATAATAATTTAATGAATTTTCTTATCTGTATTTTGCTTAAAGTCTCAACATGTCAGGATGGTCAAGTGGCCTAACGCGCCTGACTCAAGTATCCCTCTCCAGTAAGACTGTGTTGAGTGTCCTGGTCCACAATAGTGGGCGTGGGTTCGAATCCCACTTCTGACTAGTAATTTTTATTAAAATATATTATTTCTTTTCCAAAGGCAGTGACTATTCTTTCTTTAATAATAATTTAATGAATTTTCTTATCTGTATTTTGTTTAAAGTCTCAACATGTCAGGATGATCAAGTGGCCTAACGCGCCAGACTCAAGTATCCCTCTCCAGTAAGACTGTGTTGAGTGTTCTGGTCCACAATAGTGGGCGTGGGTTCAATTTCCACTTCTGACAAGTAATTTTATTGAAAAAAAATTCTTCCTTTTTCACAGGAAATTACGGTTCTTTGGGTAATACAAATTTAATGAATATTCTTATTTGTATTTTGTTTAAAATCTCAACATGTCAGGATGGCCGAGCGGTCTAAGGCGCCAGACTCAAGGTTCCCTTAACAGTAAGACTGTGTTGAGTGTTCTGGTCCACAATAGTGGGCGTGGGTTCGAATCCCACTTCTGACTAGCAATTTTTATTAAATTATTATTATTCCTTTTCCAAAGACAGTGACTATTCTTTGTTTAATAATAATTTAATGAATTTTCTTATCTGTATTTTGTTTAAAGTCTCAACATGTCAGGATGGTCAAGTGGCCTAACGCGCCTGACTCAAGTATCCCTCTACAGTAAGACTGTGTTGAGTGTCCTGGTCCACAATAGTGGGCGTGGGTTCAATTTCCACTTCTGACAAGTAATTTTATTGAAAATTTTTTTTTCCTTTTTCAAAGGAAATGACGGTGCTTTGTGTAATACGAATTTACTGAATATTCTTATTTGTATTTTGTTTAAATCTCAACATGTCAGGATGGCCGAGCGGTCTAAGGCGCCAGACTCAAGGTTCCCTTAACAGTAAGACTGTGTTGAGTGTTCTGGTCCACAATTGTGGGTGTGGGTTCGAATCCCACTTCTGACTAGTAATTTTTATTAAAATATTAATATTCCTTTTCCAAAGGCAGTGACTATTCTTTGTTTAATAATAATTTAATGAATTTTCTTATCTGTATTTTGCTTAAAGTCTCAACATGTCAGGATGGTCAAGTTGCCTAACACGCCAGACTCAAGTATACCTCTCCAGTTAGACTGTGTTGAGTGTTCTGGTCCACAATAGTGGGCGTGGGTTCGAATCCCACTTCTGACTAGTAATTTTTATTAAAATATTAGTATTCCTTTTCCAAAGGCACTGACTATTCTTTGTTTAATAATAATTTAATGAATTTTCTTATCTGTATTTTGCTTAAAGTCTCAACATGTCAGGATGGTCAAGTGGCCTAACGCGCCTGACTCAAGTATCCCTCTCCAGTAAGACTGTGTTGAGTGTCCTGGTCCACAATAGTGGGCGTGGGTTCGAATCCCACTTCTGACTAGTAATTTTTATTAAAATATATTATTTCTTTTCCAAAGGCAGTGACTATTCTTTTTTTAATAATAATTTAATGAATTTTCTTATCTGTATTTTGTTTAAAGTCTCAACATGTCAGGATGGTCAAGTGGCCTAACGCGCCAGACTCAAGTATCCCTCTCCAGTAAGACTGTGTTGAGTGTTCTGGTCCACAATAGTGGGCGTGGGTTCAATTTCCACTTCTGACAAGTAATTTTATTGAAACTAAATTCTTCCTTTTTCACAGGAAATTACGGTTCTTTGGGTAATACAAATTTAATGAATATTCTTATTTGTATTTTGTTTAAAATCTTAACATGTCAGGATGGCCGAGCGGTCTAAGGCGCCAGACTCAAGGTTCCCTTAACAGTAAGACTGTGTTGAGTGTTCTGGTCCACAATAGTGGGCGTGGGTTCGAATCCCACTTATGACTAGTAATTTTTATTAAATTATTATTATTCCTTTTCCAAAGACAGTGACTATTCTTTGTTTAATAATAATTTAATGAATTTTCTTATCTGTATTTTGTTTAAAGTCTCAACATGTCAGGATGGTCAAGTTGCCTAACACGCCAGACTCAAGTATACCTCTCCAGTTAGACTGTGTTGAGTGTTCTGGTCCACAATAGTGGGCGTGGGTTCGAATCCCACTTCTGACTAGTAATTTTTATTAAAATATTAGTATTCCTTTTCCAAAGGCACTGACTATTCTTTGTTTAATAATAATTTAATGAATTTTCTTATCTGTATTTTGCTTAAAGTCTCAACATGTCAGGATGGTCAAGTGGCCTAACGCGCCTGACTCAAGTATCCCTCTCCAGTAAGACTGTGTTGAGTGTCCTGGTCCACAATAGTGGGCGTGGGTTCGAATCCCACTTCTGACTAGTAATTTTTATTAAAATATATTATTTCTTTTCCAAAGGCAGTGACTATTCTTTTTTTAATAATAATTTAATGAATTTTCTTATCTGTATTTTGTTTAAAGTCTCAACATGTCAGGATGGTCAAGTGGCCTAACGCGCCAGACTCAAGTATCCCTCTCCAGTAAGACTGTGTTGAGTGTTCTGGTCCACAATAGTGGGCGTGGGTTCAATTTCCACTTCTGACAAGTAATTTTATTGAAACTAAATTATTCCTTTTTCACAGGAAATTACGGTTCTTTGGGTAATACAAATTTAATGAATATTCTTATTTGTATTTTGTTTAAAATCTCAACATGTCAGGATGGCCGAGCGGTCTAAGGCGCCAGACTCAAGGTTCCCTTAACAGTAAGACTGTGTTGAGTGTTCTGGTCCACAATAGTGGGCGTGGGTTCGAATCCCACTTATGACTAGTAATTTTTATTAAATTATTATTATTCCTTTTCCAAAGACAGTGACTATTCTTTGTTTAATAATAATTTAATGAATTTTCTTATCTGTATTTTGTTTAAAGTCTCAACATGTCAGGATGGTCAAGTGGCCTAACGCGCCTGACTCAAGTATCCCTCTCCAGTAAGACTGTGTTGAGTGTCCTGGTCCACAATAGTGGGCGTGGGTTCAATTTCCACTTCTGACAAGTAATTTTATTGAAAAATTTTTTTTCCTTTTTCAAAGGAAATGACGGTGCTTTTTGTAATACGAATTTAATGAATATTCTTATTTGTATTTTGTTTAAATCTCAACATGTCAGGATTGCCGAGCGGTCTAAGGCTTCAGACTCAAGGTTCCCTTAACAGTAAGACTGTGTTGAGTGTTCTGGTCCACAATAGTGGGCGTGGGTTCGAATCCCACTTCTGACTAGTAATTTTTATTAAAATATTAGTATTCCTTTTCCAAAGGCACTGACTATTCTTTGTTTAATAATAATTTAATGAATTTTCTTATCTGTATTTTGCTTAAAGTCTCAACATGTCAGGATGGTCAAGTGGCCTAACGCGCCTGACTCAAGTATCCCTCTCCAGTAAGACTGTGTTGAGTGTCCTGGTCCACAATAGTGGGCGTGGGTTCGAATCCCACTTCTGACTAGTAATTTTTATTAAAATATATTATTTCTTTTCCAAAGGCAGTGACTATTCTTTCTTTAATAATAATTTAATGAATTTTCTTATCTGTATTTTGTTTAAAGTCTCAAATGTCAGGATGGTCAAGTGGCCTAACGCGCCAGACTCAAGTATCCCTCTCCAGTAAGACTGTGTTGAGTGTTCTGGTCCACAATAGTGGGCGTGGGTTCGAATCCCACTTCTGACTAGTAATTTTTATTAAATTATTATTATTCCTTTTCCAAAGACAGTGACTATTCTTTGTTTAATAATAATTTAATGAATTTTCTTATCTGTATTTTGCTTAAAGTCTCAACATGTCAGGATGGTCAAGTGGCCTAACGCGCCTGACTCAAGTATACCTCTCCAGTAAGACTGTGTTGAGTGTCCTGGTCCACAATAGTGGGCGTGGGTTCGAATCCCACTTCTGACTAGTAATTTTTATTAAAATATATTATTTCTTTTCCAAAGGCAGTGACTATTCTTTCTTTAATAATAATTTAATGAATTTTCTTATCTGTATTTTGTTTAAAGTCTCAACATGTCAGGATGGTCAAGTGGCCTAACGCGCCAGACTCAAGTATCCCTCTCCAGTAAGACTGTGTTGAGTGTTCTGGTCCACAATAGTGGGCGTGGGTTCAATTTCCACTTCTGACAAGTAATTTTATTGAAAAAAAATTCTTCCTTTTTCACAGGAAATTACGGTTCTTTGGGTAATACAAATTTAATGAATATTCTTATTTGTATTTTGTTTAAAATCTCAACATGTCAGGATGGCCGAGCGGTCTAAGGCGCCAGACTCAAGGTTCCCTTAACAGTAAGACTGTGTTGAGTGTTCTGGTCCACAATAGTGGGCGTGGGTTCGAATCCCACTTCTGACTAGTAATTTTTATTAAATTATTATTATTCCTTTTCCAAAGACAGTGACTATTCTTTGTTTAATAATAATTTAATGAATTTTCTTATCTGTATTTTGTTTAAAGTCTCAACATGTCAGGATGGTCAAGTGGCCTAACGCGCCTGACTCAAGTATCCCTCTCCAGTAAGACTGTGTTGAGTGTCCTGGTCCACAATAGTGGGCGTGGGTTCGAATCCCACTTCTGACTAGTAATTTTTATTAAAATATATTATTTCTTTTCCAAAGGCAGTGACTATTCTTTCTTTAATAATAATTTAATGAATTTTCTTATCTGTATTTTGTTTAAAGTCTCAAATGTCAGGATGGTCAAGTGGCCTAACGCGCCAGACTCAAGTATCCCTCTCCAGTAAGACTGTGTTGAGTGTTCTGGTCCACAATAGTGGGCGTGGGTTCGAATCCCACTTCTGACTAGTAATTTTTATTAAATTATTATTATTCCTTTTCCAAAGACAGTGACTATTCTTTGTTTAATAATAATTTAATGAATTTTCTTATCTGTATTTTGCTTAAAGTCTCAACATGTCAGGATGGTCAAGTGGCCTAACGCGCCTGACTCAAGTATACCTCTCCAGTAAGACTGTGTTGAGTGTCCTGGTCCACAATAGTGGGCGTGGGTTCGAATCCCACTTCTGACTAGTAATTTTTATTAAAATATATTATTTCTTTTCCAAAGGCAGTGACTATTCTTTCTTTAATAATAATTTAATGAATTTTCTTATCTGTATTTTGTTTAAAGTCTCAACACATGTCAGGATGGTCAAGTGGCCTAACGCGCCAGACTCAAGTATCCCTCTCCAGTAAGACTGTGTTGAGTGTTCTGGTCCACAATAGTGGGCGTGGGTTCAATTTCCACTTCTGACAAGTAATTTTATTGAAAAAAAATTCTTCCTTTTTCACAGGAAATTACGGTTCTTTGGGTAATACAAATTTAATGAATATTCTTATTTGTATTTTGTTTAAAATCTCAACATGTCAGGATGGCCGAGCGGTCTAAGGCGCCAGACTCAAGGTTCCCTTAACAGTAAGACTGTGTTGAGTGTTCTGGTCCACAATAGTGGGCGTGGGTTCGAATCCCACTTCTGACTAGTAATTTTTATTAAATTATTATTATTCCTTTTCCAAAGACAGTGACTATTCTTTGTTTAATAATAATTTAATGAATTTTCTTATCTGTATTTTGTTTAAAGTCTCAACATGTCAGGATGGTCAAGTGGCCTAACGCGCCTGACTCAAGTATCCCTCTACAGTAAGACTGTGTTGAGTGTCCTGGTCCACAATAGTGGGCGTGGGTTCAATTTCCACTTCTGACAAGTAATTTTATTGAAATTTTTTTTTTCCTTTTTCAAAGGAAATGACGGTGCTTTGTGTAATACGAATTTAATGAATATTCTTATTTGTATTTTGTTTAAATCTCAACATGTCAGGATGGCCGAGCGGTCTAAGGCGCCAGACTCAAGGTTCCCTTAACAGTAAGAATGTTTTGAGTGTTCTGGTCCACAATTGTGGGCGTGGGTTCGAATCCCACTTCTGACTAGTAATTTTTATTAAAATATTATTATTCCTTTTCCAAAGGCAGTGACTATTCTTTGTTTAATAATAATTTAATGAATTTTCTTATCTGTATTTTGCTTAAAGTCTCAACATGTCAGGATGGTCAAGTTGCCTAACGCGCCAGACTCAAGTATACCTCTCCAGTTAGACTGTGTTGAGTGTTCTGGTCGACAATAGTGGGCGTGGGTTCGAATCCCACTTCTGACTAGTAATTTTTATTAAAATATTAGTATTCCTTTTCCAAAGGCACTGACTATTCTTTGTTTAATAATAATTTAATGAATTTTCTTATCTGTATTTTGCTTAAAGTCTCAACATGTCAGGATGGTCAAGTGGCCTAACGCGCCTGACTCAAGTATCCCTCTCCAGTAAGACTGTGTTGAGTGTCCTGGTCCACAATAGTGGGCGTGGGTTCGAATCCCACTTCTGACTAGTAATTTTTATTAAAATATATTATTTCTTTTCCAAAGGCAGTGACTATTCTTTCTTTAATAATAATTTAATGAATTTTCTTATCTGTATTTTGTTTAAAGTCTCAACATGTCAGGATGGTCAAGTGGCCTAACGCGCCAGACTCAAGTATCCCTCTCCAGTAAGACTGTGTTGAGTGTTCTGGTCCACATTAGTGGGCGTGGGTTCAATTTCCACTTCTGACAAGTAATTTTATTGAAAAAAAATTCTTCCTTTTTCACAGGAAATTACGGTTCTTTGGGTAATACAAATTTAATGAATATTCTTATTTGTATTTTGTTTAAAATCTCAACATGTCAGGATGGCCGAGCGGTCTAAGGCGCCGGACTCAAGGTTCCTTAACAGTAAGACTGTGTTGAGTGTTCTGGTCCACAATAGTGGGCGTGGGTTCGAATCCCACTTCTGACTAGTAATTTTTATTAAATTATTATTATTCCTTTTCCAAAGACAGTGACTATTCTTTGTTTAATAATAATTTAATGAATTTTCTTATCTGTATTTTGCTTAAAGTCTCAACATGTCAGGATGGTCAAGTGGCCTAACGCGCCTGACTCAAGTATACCTCTCCAGTAAGACTGTGTTGAGTGTCCTGGTCCACAATAGTGGGCGTGGGTTCGAATCCCACTTCTGACTAGTAATTTTTATTAAAATATATTATTTCTTTTCCAAAGGCAGTGACTATTCTTTCTTTAATAATAATTTAATGAATTTTCTTATCTGTATTTTGTTTAAAGTCTCAACACATGTCAGGATGGTCAAGTGGCCTAACGCGCCAGACTCAAGTATCCCTCTCCAGTAAGACTGTGTTGAGTGTTCTGGTCCACAATAGTGGGCGTGGGTTCAATTTCCACTTCTGACAAGTAATTTTATTGAAAAAAAATTCTTCCTTTTTCACAGGAAATTACGGTTCTTTGGGTAATACAAATTTAATGAATATTCTTATTTGTATTTTGTTTAAAATCTCAACATGTCAGGATGGCCGAGCGGTCTAAGGCGCCAGACTCAAGGTTCCCTTAACAGTAAGACTGTGTTGAGTGTTCTGGTCCACAATAGTGGGCGTGGGTTCGAATCCCACTTCTGACTAGTAATTTTTATTAAATTATTATTATTCCTTTTCCAAAGACAGTGACTATTCTTTGTTTAATAATAATTTAATGAATTTTCTTATCTGTATTTTGTTTAAAGTCTCAACATGTCAGGATGGTCAAGTGGCCTAACGCGCCTGACTCAAGTATCCCTCTACAGTAAGACTGTGTTGAGTGTCCTGGTCCACAATAGTGGGCGTGGGTTCAATTTCCACTTCTGACAAGTAATTTTATTGAAATTTTTTTTTTCCTTTTTCAAAGGAAATGACGGTGCTTTGTGTAATACGAATTTAATGAATATTCTTATTTGTATTTTGTTTAAATCTCAACATGTCAGGATGGCCGAGCGGTCTAAGGCGCCAGACTCAAGGTTCCCTTAACAGTAAGAATGTTTTGAGTGTTCTGGTCCACAATTGTGGGCGTGGGTTCGAATCCCACTTCTGACTAGTAATTTTTATTAAAATATTATTATTCCTTTTCCAAAGGCAGTGACTATTCTTTGTTTAATAATAATTTAATGAATTTTCTTATCTGTATTTTGCTTAAAGTCTCAACATGTCAGGATGGTCAAGTTGCCTAACGCGCCAGACTCAAGTATACCTCTCCAGTTAGACTGTGTTGAGTGTTCTGGTCGACAATAGTGGGCGTGGGTTCGAATCCCACTTCTGACTAGTAATTTTTATTAAAATATTAGTATTCCTTTTCCAAAGGCACTGACTATTCTTTGTTTAATAATAATTTAATGAATTTTCTTATCTGTATTTTGCTTAAAGTCTCAACATGTCAGGATGGTCAAGTGGCCTAACGCGCCTGACTCAAGTATCCCTCTCCAGTAAGACTGTGTTGAGTGTCCTGGTCCACAATAGTGGGCGTGGGTTCGAATCCCACTTCTGACTAGTAATTTTTATTAAAATATATTATTTCTTTTCCAAAGGCAGTGACTATTCTTTCTTTAATAATAATTTAATGAATTTTCTTATCTGTATTTTGTTTAAAGTCTCAACATGTCAGGATGGTCAAGTGGCCTAACGCGCCAGACTCAAGTATCCCTCTCCAGTAAGACTGTGTTGAGTGTTCTGGTCCACATTAGTGGGCGTGGGTTCAATTTCCACTTCTGACAAGTAATTTTATTGAAAAAAAATTCTTCCTTTTTCACAGGAAATTACGGTTCTTTGGGTAATACAAATTTAATGAATATTCTTATTTGTATTTTGTTTAAAATCTCAACATGTCAGGATGGCCGAGCGGTCTAAGGCGCCGGACTCAAGGTTCCTTAACAGTAAGACTGTGTTGAGTGTTCTGGTCCACAATAGTGGGCGTGGATTCGAATCCCACTTCTGACTAGTAATTTTTATTAAATTATTATTATTCCTTTTCCAAAGACAGTGACTATTCTTTGTTTAATAATAATTTAATGAATTTTCTTATCTGTATTTTGTTTAAAGTCTCAACATGTCAGGATGGTCAAGTGGCCTAACGCGCCTGACTCAAGTATCCCTCTACAGTAAGACTGTGTTGAGTGTCCTGGTCCACAATAGTGGGCGTGGGTTCAATTTCCACTTCTGACAAGTAATTTTATTGAAAAATTTTTTTTCCTTTTTCAAAGGAAATGACGGTGCTTTGTGTAATACGAATTTACTGAATATTCTTATTTGTATTTTGTTTAAATCTCAACATGTCAGGATGGCCGAGCGGTCTAAGGCGCCAGACTCAAGGTTCCCTTAACAGTAAGACTGTGTTGAGTGTTCTGGTCCACAATTGTGGGCGTGGGTTCGAATCCCGCTTCTGACTAGTAATTTTTATTAAAATATTAATATTCCTTTTCCAAAGGCAGTGACTATTCTTTGTTTAATAATAATTTAATGAATTTTCTTATCTGTATTTTGCTTAAAGTCTCAACATGTCAGGATGGTCAAGTTGCCTAACACGCCAGACTCAAGTATACCTCTCCAGTTAGACTGTGTTGAGTGTTCTGGTCCACAATAGTGGGCGTGGGTTCGAATCCCACTTCTGACTAGTAATTTTTATTAAAATATTAGTATTCCTTTTCCAAAGGCACTGACTATTCTTTGTTTAATAATAATTTAATGAATTTTCTTATCTGTATTTTGCTTAAAGTCTCAACATGTCAGGATGGTCAAGTGGCCTAACGCGCCTGACTCAAGTATCCCTCTCCAGTAAGAATGTGTTGAGTGTCCTGGTCCACAATAGTGGGCGTGGGTTCGAATCCCACTTCTGACTAGTAATTTTTATTAAAATATATTATTTCTTTTCCAAAGGCAGTGACTATTCTTTTTTTAATAATAATTTAATGAATTTTCTTATCTGTATTTTGTTTAAAGTCTCAACATGTCAGGATGGTCAAGTGGCCTAACGCGCCAGACTCAAGTATCCCTCTCCAGTAAGACTGTGTTGAGTGTTCTGGTCCACAATAGTGGGCGTGGGTTCAATTTCCACTTCTGACAAGTAATTTTATTGAAACTAAATTCTTCCTTTTTCACAGGAAATTACGGTTCTTTGGGTAATACAAATTTAATGAATATTCTTATTTGTATTTTGTTTAAAATCTCAACATGTCAGGATGGCCGAGCGGTCTAAGGCGCCAGACTCAAGGTTCCCTTAACAGTAAGACTGTGTTGAGTGTTCTGGTCCACAATAGTGGGCGTGGGTTCGAATCCCACTTCTGACTAGTAATTTTTATTAAATTATTATTATTCCTTTTCCAAAGACAGTGACTATTCTTTGTTTAATAATAATTTAATGAATTTTCTTATCTGTATTTTGTTTAAAGTCTCAACATGTCAGGATGGTCAAGTGGCCTAACGCGCCTGACTCAAGTATCCCTCTCCAGTAAGATTGTGTTGAGTGTCCTGGTCCACAATAGTGGGCGTGGGTTCAATTTCCACTTCTGACAAGTAATTTTATTGAAATTTTTTTTTTCCTTTTTCAAAGGAAATGACGGTGCTTTGTGTAATACGAATTTAATGAATATTCTTATTTGTATTTTGTTTAAATCTCAACATGTCAGGATGGCCGAGCGGTCTAAGGCGCCAGACTCAAGGTTCCCTTAACAGTAAGACTGTGTTGAGTGTTCTGGTCCACAATTGTGGGCGTGGGTTCGAATCCCACTTCTGACTAGTAATTTTTATTAAAATATTATTATTCCTTTTCCAAAGGCAGTGACTATTCTTTTATTTCATAATAATTTAATGAATTTTCTTATCTGTATTTTGTTTAAAGTCTCAACATGTCAGGATGGTCAAGTGGCCTAACGCGCCTGACTCAAGTATCCCTCTACAGTAAGACTGTGTTGAGTGTCCTGGTCCACAATAGTGGGCGTGGGTTCAATTTCCACTTCTGACAAGTAATTTTATTGAAAAAAAATTCTTCCTTTTTCACAGGAAATTACGGTTCTTTGGGTAATACAAATTTAATGAATATTCTTATTTGTATTTTGTTTAAAATCTCAACATGTCAGGATGGCCGAGCGGTCTAAGGCGCCGGACTCAAGGTTCCTTAACAGTAAGACTGTGTTGAGTGTTCTGGTCCACAATAGTGGGCGTGGATTCGAATCCCACTTCTGACTAGTAATTTTTATTAAATTATTATTATTCCTTTTCCAAAGACAGTGACTATTCTTTGTTTAATAATAATTTAATGAATTTTCTTATCTGTATTTTGTTTAAAGTCTCAACATGTCAGGATGGTCAAGTGGCCTAACGCGCCTGACTCAAGTATCCCTCTACAGTAAGACTGTGTTGAGTGTCCTGGTCCACAATAGTGGGCGTGGGTTCAATTTCCACTTCTGACAAGTAATTTTATTGAAAAATTTTTTTTCCTTTTTCAAAGGAAATGACGGTGCTTTGTGTAATACGAATTTACTGAATATTCTTATTTGTATTTTGTTTAAATCTCAACATGTCAGGATGGCCGAGCGGTCTAAGGCGCCAGACTCAAGGTTCCCTTAACAGTAAGACTGTGTTGAGTGTTCTGGTCCACAATTGTGGGCGTGGGTTCGAATCCCGCTTCTGACTAGTAATTTTTATTAAAATATTAATATTCCTTTTCCAAAGGCAGTGACTATTCTTTGTTTAATAATAATTTAATGAATTTTCTTATCTGTATTTTGCTTAAAGTCTCAACATGTCAGGATGGTCAAGTTGCCTAACACGCCAGACTCAAGTATACCTCTCCAGTTAGACTGTGTTGAGTGTTCTGGTCCACAATAGTGGGCGTGGGTTCGAATCCCACTTCTGACTAGTAATTTTTATTAAAATATTAGTATTCCTTTTCCAAAGGCACTGACTATTCTTTGTTTAATAATAATTTAATGAATTTTCTTATCTGTATTTTGCTTAAAGTCTCAACATGTCAGGATGGTCAAGTGGCCTAACGCGCCTGACTCAAGTATCCCTCTCCAGTAAGAATGTGTTGAGTGTCCTGGTCCACAATAGTGGGCGTGGGTTCGAATCCCACTTCTGACTAGTAATTTTTATTAAAATATATTATTTCTTTTCCAAAGGCAGTGACTATTCTTTTTTTAATAATAATTTAATGAATTTTCTTATCTGTATTTTGTTTAAAGTCTCAACATGTCAGGATGGTCAAGTGGCCTAACGCGCCAGACTCAAGTATCCCTCTCCAGTAAGACTGTGTTGAGTGTTCTGGTCCACAATAGTGGGCGTGGGTTCAATTTCCACTTCTGACAAGTAATTTTATTGAAACTAAATTCTTCCTTTTTCACAGGAAATTACGGTTCTTTGGGTAATACAAATTTAATGAATATTCTTATTTGTATTTTGTTTAAAATCTCAACATGTCAGGATGGCCGAGCGGTCTAAGGCGCCAGACTCAAGGTTCCCTTAACAGTAAGACTGTGTTGAGTGTTCTGGTCCACAATAGTGGGCGTGGGTTCGAATCCCACTTCTGACTAGTAATTTTTATTAAATTATTATTATTCCTTTTCCAAAGACAGTGACTATTCTTTGTTTAATAATAATTTAATGAATTTTCTTATCTGTATTTTGTTTAAAGTCTCAACATGTCAGGATGGTCAAGTGGCCTAACGCGCCTGACTCAAGTATCCCTCTCCAGTAAGATTGTGTTGAGTGTCCTGGTCCACAATAGTGGGCGTGGGTTCAATTTCCACTTCTGACAAGTAATTTTATTGAAATTTTTTTTTTCCTTTTTCAAAGGAAATGACGGTGCTTTGTGTAATACGAATTTAATGAATATTCTTATTTGTATTTTGTTTAAATCTCAACATGTCAGGATGGCCGAGCGGTCTAAGGCGCCAGACTCAAGGTTCCCTTAACAGTAAGACTGTGTTGAGTGTTCTGGTCCACAATTGTGGGCGTGGGTTCGAATCCCACTTCTGACTAGTAATTTTTATTAAAATATTATTATTCCTTTTCCAAAGGCAGTGACTATTCTTTTATTTCATAATAATTTAATGAATTTTCTTATCTGTATTTTGTTTAAAGTCTCAACATGTCAGGATGGTCAAGTGGCCTAACGCGCCTGACTCAAGTATCCCTCTACAGTAAGACTGTGTTGAGTGTCCTGGTCCACAATAGTGGGCGTGGGTTCAATTTCCACTTCTGACAAGTAATTTTATTGAAAATTTTTTTTTCCTTTTTCAAAGGAAATGACGGTGCTTTGTGTAATACGAATTTACTGAATATTCTTATTTGTATTTTGTTTAAATCTCAACATGTCAGGATGGCCGAGCGGTCTAAGGCGCCAGACTCAAGGTTCCCTTAACAGTAAGACTTTGTTGAGTGTTCTGGTCCACAATTGTGGGCGTGGGTTCGAATCCCGCTTCTGACTAGTAATTTTTATTAAAATATTAATATTCCTTTTCCAAAGGCAGTGACTATTCTTTGTTTAATAATAATTTAATGAATTTTCTTATCTGTATTTTGCTTAAAGTCTCAACATGTCAGGATGGTCAAGTTGCCTAACACGCCAGACTCAAGTATACCTCTCCAGTTAGACTGTGTTGAGTGTTCTGGTCCACAATAGTGGGCGTGGGTTCGAATCCCACTTCTGACTAGTAATTTTTATTAAAATATTAGTATTCCTTTTCCAAAGGCACTGACTATTCTTTGTTTAATAATAATTTAATGAATTTTCTTATCTGTATTTTGCTTAAAGTCTCAACATGTCAGGATGGTCAAGTGGCCTAACGCGCCTGACTCAAGTATCCCTCTCCAGTAAGACTGTGTTGAGTGTCCTGGTCCACAATAGTGGGCGTGGGTTCGAATCCCACTTCTGACTAGTAATTTTTATTAAAATATATTATTTCTTTTCCAAAGGCAGTGACTATTCTTTCTTTAATAATAATTTAATGAATTTTCTTATCTGTATTTTGTTTAAAGTCTCAACATGTCAGGATGGTCAAGTGGCCTAACGCGCCAGACTCAAGTATCCCTCTCCAGTAAGACTGTGTTGAGTGTTCTGGTCCACATTAGTGGGCGTGGGTTCAATTTCCACTTCTGACAAGTAATTTTATTGAAAAAAAATTCTTCCTTTTTCACAGGAAATTACGGTTCTTTGGGTAATACAAATTTAATGAATATTCTTATTTGTATTTTGTTTAAAATCTCAACATGTCAGGATGGCCGAGCGGTCTAAGGCGCCGGACTCAAGGTTCCCTTAACAGTAAGACTGTGTTGAGTGTTCTGGTCCACAATAGTGGGCGTGGATTCGAATCCCACTTCTGACTAGTAATTTTTATTAAATTATTATTATTCCTTTTCCAAAGACAGTGACTATTCTTTGTTTAATAATAATTTAATGAATTTTCTTATCTGTATTTTGTTTAAAGTCTCAACATGTCAGGATGGTCAAGTGGCCTAACGCGCCTGACTCAAGTATCCCTCTACAGTAAGACTGTGTTGAGTGTCCTGGTCCACAATAGTGGGCGTGGGTTCAATTTCCACTTCTGACAAGTAATTTTATTGAAAATTTTTTTTTCCTTTTTCAAAGGAAATGACGGTGCTTTGTGTAATACGAATTTACTGAATATTCTTATTTGTATTTTGTTTAAATCTCAACATGTCAGGATGGCCGAGCGGTCTAAGGCGCCAGACTCAAGGTTCCCTTAACAGTAAGACTGTGTTGAGTGTTCTGGTCCACAATTGTGGGCGTGGGTTCGAATCCCGCTTCTGACTAGTAATTTTTATTAAAATATTAATATTCCTTTTCCAAAGGCAGTGACTATTCTTTGTTTAATAATAATTTAATGAATTTTCTTATCTGTATTTTGCTTAAAGTCTCAACATGTCAGGATGGTCAAGTTGCCTAACACGCCAGACTCAAGTATACCTCTCCAGTTAGACTGTGTTGAGTGTTCTGGTCCACAATAGTGGGCGTGGGTTCGAATCCCACTTCTGACTAGTAATTTTTATTAAAATATTAGTATTCCTTTTCCAAAGGCACTGACTATTCTTTGTTTAATAATAATTTAATGAATTTTCTTATCTGTATTTTGCTTAAAGTCTCAACATGTCAGGATGGTCAAGTGGCCTAACGCGCCTGACTCAAGTATCCCTCTCCAGTAAGAATGTGTTGAGTGTCCTGGTCCACAATAGTGGGCGTGGGTTCGAATCCCACTTCTGACTAGTAATTTTTATTAAAATATATTATTTCTTTTCCAAAGGCAGTGACTATTCTTTTTTTAATAATAATTTAATGAATTTTCTTATCTGTATTTTGTTTAAAGTCTCAACATGTCAGGATGGTCAAGTGGCCTAACGCGCCAGACTCAAGTATCCCTCTCCAGTAAGACTGTGTTGAGTGTTCTGGTCCACAATAGTGGGCGTGGGTTCAATTTCCACTTCTGACAAGTAATTTTATTGAAACTAAATTCTTCCTTTTTCACAGGAAATTACGGTTCTTTGGGTAATACAAATTTAATGAATATTCTTATTTGTATTTTGTTTAAAATCTCAACATGTCAGGATGGCCGAGCGGTCTAAGGCGCCAGACTCAAGGTTCCCTTAACAGTAAGACTGTGTTGAGTGTTCTGGTCCACAATAGTGGGCGTGGGTTCGAATCCCACTTCTGACTAGTAATTTTTATTAAATTATTATTATTCCTTTTCCAAAGACAGTGACTATTCTTTGTTTAATAATAATTTAATGAATTTTCTTATCTGTATTTTGTTTAAAGTCTCAACATGTCAGGATGGTCAAGTGGCCTAACGCGCCTGACTCAAGTATCCCTCTCCAGTAAGATTGTGTTGAGTGTCCTGGTCCACAATAGTGGGCGTGGGTTCAATTTCCACTTCTGACAAGTAATTTTATTGAAATTTTTTTTTTCCTTTTTCAAAGGAAATGACGGTGCTTTGTGTAATACGAATTTAATGAATATTCTTATTTGTATTTTGTTTAAATCTCAACATGTCAGGATGGCCGAGCGGT
Organism: Metellina segmentata; assembly: GCA_947359465.1. Taxonomy (NCBI): domain Eukaryota; kingdom Metazoa; phylum Arthropoda; class Arachnida; order Araneae; family Tetragnathidae; genus Metellina; species Metellina segmentata. The sequence goes on along the minus strand of OX375878.1, from coordinate 96,249,827 downwards.
CTAAGGCGCCAGACTCAAGGTTCCCTTAACAGTAAGACTGTGTTGAGTGTTCTGGTCCACAATTGTGGGCGTGGGTTCGAATCCCACTTCTGACTAGTAATTTTTATTAAAATATTATTATTCCTTTTCCAAAGGCAGTGACTATTCTTTGTTTAATAATAATTTAATGAATTTTCTTATCTGTATTTTGTTTAAAGTCTCAACATGTCAGGATGGTCAAGTGGCCTAACGCGCCTGACTCAAGTATCCCTCTACAGTAAGACTGTGTTGAGTGTCCTGGTCCACAATAGTGGGCGTGGGTTCAATTTCCACTTCTGACAAGTAATTTTATTGAAAATTTTTTTTTCCTTTTTCAAAGGAAATGACGGTGCTTTGTGTAATACGAATTTACTGAATATTCTTATTTGTATTTTGTTTAAATCTCAACATGTCAGGATGGCCGAGCGGTCTAAGGCGCCAGACTCAAGGTTCCCTTAACAGTAAGACTGTGTTGAGTGTTCTGGTCCACAATTGTGGGCGTGGGTTCGAATCCCGCTTCTGACTAGTAATTTTTATTAAAATATTAATATTCCTTTTCCAAAGGCAGTGACTATTCTTTGTTTAATAATAATTTAATGAATTTTCTTATCTGTATTTTGCTTAAAGTCTCAACATGTCAGGATGGTCAAGTTGCCTAACACGCCAGACTCAAGTATACCTCTCCAGTTAGACTGTGTTGAGTGTTCTGGTCCACAATAGTGGGCGTGGGTTCGAATCCCACTTCTGACTAGTAATTTTTATTAAAATATTAGTATTCCTTTTCCAAAGGCACTGACTATTCTTTGTTTAATAATAATTTAATGAATTTTCTTATCTGTATTTTGCTTAAAGTCTCAACATGTCAGGATGGTCAAGTGGCCTAACGCGCCTGACTCAAGTATCCCTCTCCAGTAAGACTGTGTTGAGTGTCCTGGTCCACAATATAGTGGGCGTGGGTTCGAATCCCACTTCTGACTAGTAATTTTTATTAAAATATATTATTTCTTTTCCAAAGGCAGTGACTATTCTTTTTTTAATAATAATTTAATGAATTTTCTTATCTGTATTTTGTTTAAAGTCTCAACATGTCAGGATGGTCAAGTGGCCTAACGCGCCAGACTCAAGTATCCCTCTCCAGTAAGACTGTGTTGAGTGTTCTGGTCCACAATAGTGGGCGTGGGTTCAATTTCCACTTCTGACAAGTAATTTTATTGAAACTAAATTCTTCCTTTTTCACAGGAAATTACGGTTCTTTGGGTAATACAAATTTAATGAATATTCTTATTTGTATTTTGTTTAAAATCTCAACATGTCAGGATGGCCGAGCGGTCTAAGGCGCCAGACTCAAGGTTCCCTTAACAGTAAGACTGTGTTGAGTGTTCTGGTCCACAATAGTGGGCGTGGGTTCGAATCCCACTTCTGAATAGTAATTTTTATTAAATTATTATTATTCCTTTTCCAAAGACAGTGACTATTCTTTGTTTAATAATAATTTAATGAATTTTCTTATCTGTATTTTGCTTAAAGTCTCAACATGTCAGGATGGTCAAGTGGCCTAACGCGCCAGACTCAAGTATCCCTCTCCAGTAAGACTGTGTTGAGTGTCCTGGTCCACAATAGTGGGCGTGGGTTCAATTTCCACTTCTGACAAGTAATTTTATTGAAATTTTTTTTTTCCTTTTTCAAAGGAAATGACGGTGCTTTGTGTAATACGAATTTAATGAATATTCTTATTTGTATTTTGTTTAAATCCCAACATGTCAGGATGGCCGAGCGGTCTAAGGCGCCAGACTCAAGGTTCCCTTAGCAGTAAGACTGTGTTGAGTGTTCTGGTCCACAATTGTGGGTGTGGGTTCGAATCCCACTTCTGACTAGTAATTTTTATTAAAATATTATTATTCCTTTTCCAAAGGCAGTGACTATTCTTTGTTTAATAATAATTTAATGAATTTTCTTATCTGTATTTTGCTTAAAGTCTCAACATGTCAGGATGGTCAAGTTGCCTAACGCGCCAGACTCAAGTATCCCTCTCCAGTAAGACTGTGTTGAGTGTTCTGGTCCACAATAGTGGGCGTGGGTTCAATTTACACTTCTGACAAGTAATTTTATTTAAAAAATATCTTCCTTTTTCACAGGAAATTACGGTTCTTTGGGTAATACAAATTTAATGAATATTCTTATTTGTATTTTGTTTAAAATCTCAACATGTCAGGATGGCCGAGCGGTCTAAGGCGCCAGACTCAAGGTTCCCTTAACAGTAAGACTGTGTTGAGTGTTCTGGTCCACAATAGTGGGCGTGGGTTCGAATCCCACTTCTGACTAGTAATTTTTATTAAATTATTATTATTCCTTTTCCAAAGACAGTGACTATTCTTTGTTTAATAATAATTTAATGAATTTTCTTATCTGTATTTTGTTTAAAGTCTCAACATGTCAGGATGGTCAAGTGGCCTAACGCGCCTGACTCAAGTATCCCTCTCCAGTAAGATTGTGTTGAGTGTCCTGGTCCACAATAGTGGGCGTGGGTTCAATTTCCACTTCTGACAAGTAATTTTATTGAAATTTTTTTTTTCCTTTTTCAAAGGAAATGACGGTGCTTTGTGTAATACGAATTTAATGAATATTCTTATTTGTATTTTGTTTAAATCTCAACATGTCAGGATGGCCGAGCGGTCTAAGGCGCCAGACTCAAGGTTCCCTTAACAGTAAGACTGTGTTGAGTGTTCTGGTCCACAATTGTGGGCGTGGGTTCGAATCCCACTTCTGACTAGTAATTTTTATTAAAATATTATTATTCCTTTTCCAAAGGCAGTGACTATTCTTTGTTTAATAATAATTTAATGAATTTTCTTATCTGTATTTTGCTTAAAGTCTCAATATGTCAGGATGGTCAAGTTGCCTAACGCGCCAGACTCAAGTATCCCTCTCCAGTAAGACTGTGTTGAGTGTTCTGGTCCACAATAGTGGGCGTGGGTTCAATTTACACTTCTGACAAGTAATTTTATTGAAAAAAAATTCTTCCTCTTTCAAAGGAAATTACGGTTCTTTGGGTAATACAAATTTAATGAATATTCTTATTTGTATTTTGTTTAAATTCTCAACATGTCAGGATGGCCGAGCGGTCTAAGGCGCCAGACTCAAGGTTCCCTTAACAGTAAGACTGTGTTGAGTGTTCTGGTCCACAATAGTGGGCGTGGGTTCGAATCCCACTTCTGACTAGTAATTTTTATTAAATTATTATTATTCCTTTTCCAAAGGCAGTGACTATTCTTTGTTTAATAATAATTTAATGAATTTTCTTATCTGTATTTTGTTTAAAGTCTCAACATGTCAGGATGGTCAAGTGGCCTAACGCGCCTGACTCAAGTATCCCTCTCCAGTAAGACTGTGTTGAGTGTTCTGGTCCACAATAGTGGGCGTGGGTTCGAATCCCACTTCTGACTAGTAATTTTTATTAAAATATTAGTATTCCTTTTCCAAAGGCACTGACTATTCTTTGTTTAATAATAATTTAATGAATTTTCTTATCTGTATTTTGCTTAAAGTCTCAACATGTCAGGATGGTCAAGTTGCTTAACGCGCCAGACTCAAGTATCCCTATCCAGTAAGACTGTGTTGAGTGTCCTGGTCCACAATAGTGGGCGTGGGTTCGAATCCCACTTCTGACTAGTAATTTTTATTAAAATATATTATTTCTTTTCCAAAGGCAGTGACTATTCTTTCTTTAATAATAATTTAATGAATTTTCTTATCTGTATTTTGTTTAAAGTCTCAACATGTCAGGATGGTCAAGTGGCCTAACGCGCCAGACTCAAGTATCCCTCTCCAGTAAGACTGTGTTGAGTGTTCTGGTCCACAATAGTGGGCGTGGGTTCAATTTCCACTTCTGACAAGTAATTTTATTGAAAAAAAATTCATCCTTTTTCACAGGAAATTACGGTTCTTTGGGTAATACAAATTTAATGAATATTCTTATTTGTATTTTGTTTAAAATCTCAACATGTCAGGATGGCCGAGCGGTCTAAGGCGCCAGACTCAAGGTTCCCTTAACAGTAAGACTGTGTTGAGTGTTCTGGTCCACAATAGTGGGCGTGGGTTCGAATCCCACTTCTGACTAGTAATTTTTATTAAATTATTATTATTCCTTTTCCAAACACAGTGACTATTCTTTGTTTAATAATAATTTAATGAATTTTCTTATCTGTATTTTGCTTAAAGTCTCAATATGTCAGGATGGTCAAGTTGCCTAACGCGCCAGACTCAAGTATCCCTCTCCAGTAAGACTGTGTTGAGTGTTCTGGTCCACAATAGTGGGCGTGGGTTCAATTTACACTTCTGACAAGTAATTTTATTGAAAAAAAATTCTTCCTCTTTCAAAGGAAATTACGGTTCTTTGGGTAATACAAATTTAATGAATATTCTTATTTGTATTTTGTTTAAATTCTCAACATGTCAGGATGGCCGAGCGGTCTAAGGCGCCAGACTCAAGGTTCCCTTAACAGTAAGACTGTGTTGAGTGTTCTGGTCCACAATAGTGGGCGTGGGTTCGAATCCCACTTCTGACTAGTAATTTTTATTAAATTATTATTATTCCTTTTCCAAAGGCAGTGACTATTCTTTGTTTAATAATAATTTAATGAATTTTCTTATCTGTATTTTGTTTAAAGTCTCAACATGTCAGGATGGTCAAGTGGCCTAACGCGCCTGACTCAAGTATCCCTCTCCAGTAAGACTGTGTTGAGTGTTCTGGTCCACAATAGTGGGCGTGGGTTCGAATCCCACTTCTGACTAGTAATTTTTATTAAAATATTAGTATTCCTTTTCCAAAGGCACTGACTATTCTTTGTTTAATAATAATTTAATGAATTTTCTTATCTGTATTTTGCTTAAAGTCTCAACATGTCAGGATGGTCAAGTTGCCTAACGCGCCAGACTCAAGTATCCCTCTCCAGTAAGACTGTGTTGAGTGTCCTGGTCCACAATAGTGGGCGTGGGTTCGAATCCCACTTCTGACTAGTAATTTTTATTAAAATATATTATTTCTTTTCCAAAGGCAGTGACTATTCTTTCTTTAATAATAATTTAATGAATTTTCTTATCTGTATTTTGTTTAAAGTCTCAACATGTCAGGATGGTCAAGTGGCCTAACGCGCCAGACTCAAGTATCCCTCTCCAGTAAGACTGTGTTGAGTGTTCTGGTCCACAATAGTGGTTGTGGGTTCAATTTCCACTTCTGACAAGTAATTTTATTGAAAAAAAATTCATCCTTTTTCACAGGAAATTACGGTTCTTTGGGTAATACAAATTTAATGAATATTCTTATTTGTATTTTGTTTAAAATCTCAACATGTCAGGATGGCCGAGCGGTCTAAGGCGCCAGACTCAAGGTTCCCTTAACAGTAAGACTGTGTTGAGTGTTCTGGTCCACAATAGTGGGCGTGGGTTCGAATCCCACTTCTGACTAGTAATTTTTATTAAATTATTATTATTCCTTTTCCAAAGACAGTGACTATTCTTTGTTTAATAATAATTTAATGAATTTTCTTATCTGTATTTTGCTTAAAGTCTCAACATGTCAGGATGGTCAAGTTGCCTAACGCGCCAGACTCAAGTATCCCTCTCCAGTAAGACTGTGTTGAGTGTTCTGGTCCACAATAGTGGGCGTGGGTTCAATTTACACTTCTGACAAGTAATTTTATTGAAAAAAAATTCTTCCTTTTTCAAAGGAAATTACGGTTCTTTGGGTAATACAAATTTAATGAATATTCTTATTTGTATTTTGTTTAAAATCTCAACATGTCAGGATGGCCGAGCGGTCTAAGGCGCCAGACTCAAGGTTCCCTTAACAGTAAGACTGTGTTGAGTGTTCTGGTCCACAATAGTGGGCGTGGGTTCGAATCCCACTTCTGACTAGTAATTTTTATTAAATTATTATTATTCCTTTTCCAAAGGCAGTAACTATTCTTTGTTTAATAATAATTTAATGAATTTTCTTATCAGTATTTTGTTTAAAGTCTCAACACATGTCAGGATGGTCAAGTGGCCTAACGCGCCTGACTCAAGTATCCCTCTCCAGTTAGACTGTGTTGAGTGTCCTGGTCCACAATAGTGGGCGTGGGTTCAATTTCCACTTCTGACAAGTAATTTTATTGAAAGTTTTTTTTCCTTTTTCAAAGGAAATGACGGTGTTTTGTGTAATACGAATTTAATGAATATTCTTATTTGTATTTTGTTTAAATCTCAACATGTCAGGATGGCCGAGCGGTCTAAGGCGCCAGACTCAAGGTTCCCTTAACAGTAAGACTGTGTTGAGTGTTCTGGTCCACAATTGTGGGCGTGGGTTCGAATCCCACTTCTGACTAGTAATTTTTATTAAAATATTATTATTCCTTTTCCAAAGGCAGTGACTATTCTTTGTTTAATAATAATTTAATGAATTTTCTTATCTGTATTTTGCTTAAAGTCTCAATATGTCAGGATGGTCAAGTTGCCTAACGCGCCAGACTCAAGTATCCCTCTCCAGTAAGACTGTGTTGAGTGTTCTGGTCCACAATAGTGGGCGTGGGTTCAATTTCCACTTCTGACAAGTAATTTTATTGAAAAAAAATTCATCCTTTTTCACAGGAAATTACGGTTCTTTGGGTAATACAAATTTAATGAATATTCTTATTTGTATTTTGTTTAAAATCTCAACATGTCAGGATGGCCGAGCGGTCTAAGGCGCCAGACTCAAGGTTCCCTTAACAGTAAGACTGTGTTGAGTGTTCTGGTCCACAATAGTGGGCGTGGGTTCGAATCCCACTTCAGACTAGTAATTTTTATTAAATTATTATTATTCCTTTTCCAAAGGCAGTGACTATTCTTTGTTTAATAATAATTTAATGAATTTTCTTATCTGTATTTTGTTTAAAGTCTCAACATGTCAGGATGGTCAAGTGGCCTAACGCGCCTGACTCAAGTATCCCTCTCCAGTAAGACTGTGTTGAGTGTTCTGGTCCACAATAGTGGGCGTGGGTTCGAATCCCACTTCTGACTAGTAATTTTTATTAAAATATTAGTATTCCTTTTCCAAAGGCACTGACTATTCTTTGTTTAATAATAATTTAATGAATTTTCTTATCTGTATTTTGCTTAAAGTCTCAACATGTCAGGATGGTCAAGTTGCCTAACGCGCCAGACTCAAGTATCCCTCTCCAGTAAGACTGTGTTGAGTGTCCTGGTCCACAATAGTGGGCGTGGGTTCGAATCCCACTTCTGACTAGTAATTTTTATTAAAATATATTATTTCTTTTCCAAAGGCAGTGACTATTCTTTCTTTAATAATAATTTAATGAATTTTCTTATCTGTATTTTGTTTAAAGTCTCAACATGTCAGGATGGTCAAGTGGCCTAACGCGCCAGACTCAAGTATCCCTCTCCAGTAAGACTGTGTTGAGTGTTCTGGTCCACAATAGTGGTTGTGGGTTCAATTTCCACTTCTGACAAGTAATTTTATTGAAAAAAAATTCTTCCTCTTTCAAAGGAAATTACGGTTCTTTGGGTAATACAAATTTAATGAATATTCTTATTTGTATTTTGTTTAAATTCTCAACATGTCAGGATGGCCGAGCGGTCTAAGGCGCCAGACTCAAGGTTCCCTTAACAGTAAGACTGTGTTGAGTGTTCTGGTCCACAATAGTGGGCGTGGGTTCGAATCCCACTTCAGACTAGTAATTTTTATTAAATTATTATTATTCCTTTTCCAAAGGCAGTGACTATTCTTTGTTTAATAATAATTTAATGAATTTTCTTATCTGTATTTTGTTTAAAGTCTCAACATGTCAGGATGGTCAAGTGGCCTAACGCGCCTGACTCAAGTATCCCTCTCCAGTTAGACTGTGTTGAGTGTCCTGGTCCACAATAGTGGGCGTGGGTTCAATTTCCACTTCTGACAAGTAATTTTATTGAAAGTTTTTTTTCCTTTTTCAAAGGAAATGACGGTGTTTTGTGTAATACGAATTTAATGAATATTCTTATTTGTATTTTGTTTAAATCTCAACATGTCAGGATGGCCGAGCGGTCTAAGGCGCCAGACTCAAGGTTCCCTTAACAGTAAGACTGTGTTGAGTGTTCTGGTCCACAATTGTGGGCGTGGGTTCGAATCCCACTTCTGACTAGTAATTTTTATTAAAATATTATTATTCCTTTTCCAAAGGCAGTGACTATTCTTTGTTTAATAATAATTTAATGAATTTTCTTATCTGTATTTTGCTTAAAGTCTCAATATGTCAGGATGGTCAAGTTGCCTAACGCGCCAGACTCAAGTATCCCTCTCCAGTAAGACTGTGTTGAGTGTTCTGGTCCACAATAGTGGGCGTGGGTTCAATTTCCACTTCTGACAAGTAATTTTATTGAAAAAAAATTCATCCTTTTTCACAGGAAATTACGGTTCTTTGGGTAATACAAATTTAATGAATATTCTTATTTGTATTTTGTTTAAAATCTCAACATGTCAGGATGGCCGAGCGGTCTAAGGCGCCAGACTCAAGGTTCCCTTAACAGTAAGACTGTGTTGAGTGTTCTGGTCCACAATAGTGGGCGTGGGTTCGAATCCCACTTCTGACTAGTAATTTTTATTAAATTATTATTATTCCTTTTCCAAACACAGTGACTATTCTTTGTTTAATAATAATTTAATGAATTTTCTTATCTGTATTTTGCTTAAAGTCTCAATATGTCAGGATGGTCAAGTTGCCTAACGCGCCAGACTCAAGTATCCCTCTCCAGTAAGACTGTGTTGAGTGTTCTGGTCCACAATAGTGGGCGTGGGTTCGAATCCCACTTCTGACTAGTAATTTTTATTAAAATATTAGTATTCCTTTTCCAAAGGCACTGACTATTCTTTGTTTAATAATAATTTAATGAATTTTCTTATCTGTATTTTGCTTAAAGTCTCAACATGTCAGGATGGTCAAGTTGCCTAACGCGCCAGACTCAAGTATCCCTCTCCAGTAAGACTGTGTTGAGTGTCCTGGTCCACAATAGTGGGCGTGGGTTCGAATCCCACTTCTGACTAGTAATTTTTATTAAAATATATTATTTCTTTTCCAAAGGCAGTGACTATTCTTTCTTTAATAATAATTTAATGAATTTTCTTATCTGTATTTTGTTTAAAGTCTCAACATGTCAGGATGGTCAAGTGGCCTAACGCGCCAGACTCAAGTATCCCTCTCCAGTAAGACTGTGTTGAGTGTTCTGGTCCACAATAGTGGTTGTGGGTTCAATTTCCACTTCTGACAAGTAATTTTATTGAAAAAAAATTCATCCTTTTTCACAGGAAATTACGGTTCTTTGGGTAATACAAATTTAATGAATATTCTTATTTGTATTTTGTTTAAAATCTCAACATGTCAGGATGGCCGAGCGGTCTAAGGCGCCAGACTCAAGGTTCCCTTAACAGTAAGACTGTGTTGAGTGTTCTGGTCCACAATAGTGGGCGTGGGTTCGAATCCCACTTCTGACTAGTAATTTTTATTAAATTATTATTATTCCTTTTCCAAAGACAGTGACTATTCTTTGTTTAATAATAATTTAATGAATTTTCTTATCTGTATTTTGCTTAAAGTCTCAACATGTCAGGATGGTCAAGTTGCCTAACGCGCCAGACTCAAGTATCCCTCTCCAGTAAGACTGTGTTGAGTGTTCTGGTCCACAATAGTGGGCGTGGGTTCAATTTACACTTCTGACAAGTAATTTTATTGAAAAAAAATTCTTCCTCTTTCAAAGGAAATTACGGTTCTTTGGGTAATACAAATTTAATGAATATTCTTATTTGTATTTTGTTTAAATTCTCAACATGTCAGGATGGCCGAGCGGTCTAAGGCGCCAGACTCAAGGTTCCCTTAACAGTAAGACTGTGTTGAGTGTTCTGGTCCACAATAGTGGGCGTGGGTTCGAATCCCACTTCTGACTAGTAATTTTTATTAAATTATTATTATTCCTTTTCCAAAGGCAGTGACTATTCTTTGTTTAATAATAATTTAATGAATTTTCTTATCAGTATTTTGTTTAAAGTCTCAACATGTCAGGATGGTCAAGTGGCCTAACGCGCCTGACTCAAATATCCCTCTCCAGTTAGACTGTGTTGAGTGTCCTGGTCCACAATAGTGGGCGTGGGTTCAATTTCCACTTCTGACAAGTAATTTTATTGAAAGTTTTTTTTCCTTTTTCAAAGGAAATGACGGTGTTTTGTGTAATACGAATTTAATGAATATTCTTATTTATATTTTGTTTAAATCTCAACATGTCAGGATGGCCGAGCGGTCTAAGGCGCCAGACTCAAGGTTCCCTTAACAGTAAGACTGTGTTGAGTGTTCTGGTCCACAATTGTGGGCGTGGGTTCGAATCCCACTTCTGACTAGTAATTTTTATTAAAATATTATTATTCCTTTTCCAAAGGCAGTGACTATTCTTTGTTTAATAATAATTTAATGAATTTTCTTATCTGTATTTTGCTTAAAGTCTCAACATGTCAGGATGGTCAAGTTGCCTAACGCGCCAGACTCAAGTATCCCTCTCCAGTAAGACTGTGTTGAGTGTTCTGGTCCACAATAGTGGGCGTGGGTTCAATTTACACTTCTGACAAGTAATTTTATTGAAAAAAAATTCTTCCTTTTTCAAAGGAAATTACGGTTCTTTGGGTAATACAAATTTAATGAATATTCTTATTTGTATTTTGTTTAAAATCTCAACATGTCAGGATGGCCGAGCGGTCTAAGGCGCCAGACTCAAGGTTCCCTTAACAGTAAGACTGTGTTGAGTGTTCTGGTCCACAATAGTGGGCGTGGGTTCGAATCCCACTTCTGACTAGTAATTTTTATTAAATTATTATTATTCCTTTTCCAAAGACAGTGACTATTCTTTGTTTAATAATAATTTAATGAATTTTCTTATCTGTATTTTGTTTAAAGTCTCAACATGTCAGGATGGTCAAGTGGCCTAACGCGCCTGACTCAAGTATCCCTCTCCAGTAAGACTGTGTTGAGTGTCCTGGTCCACAATAGTGGGCGTGGGTTCGAATCCCACTTCTGACTAGTAATTTTTATTAAAATATTAGTATTCCTTTTCCAAAGGCACTGACTATTCTTTGTTTAATAATAATTTAATGAATTTTCTTATCTGTATTTTGCTTAAAGTCTCAACATGTCAGGATGGTCAAGTTGCCTAACGCGCCAGACTCAAGTATCCCTCTCCAGTAAGACTGTGTTGAGTGTTCTGGTCCACAATAGTGGGCGTGGGTTCAATTTACACTTCTGACAAGTAATTTTATTGAAAAAAAATTCTTCCTCTTTCAAAGGAAATTACGGTTCTTTGGGTAATACAAATTTAATGAATATTCTTATTTGTATTTTGTTTAAATTCTCAACATGTCAGGATGGCCGAGCGGTCTAAGGCGCCAGACTCAAGGTTCCCTTAACAGTAAGACTGTGTTGAGTGTTCTGGTCCACAATAGTGGGCGTGGGTTCGAATCCCACTTCTGACTAGTAATTTTTATTAAATTATTATTATTCCTTTTCCAAAGGCAGTGACTATTCTTTGTTTAATAATAATTTAATGAATTTTCTTATCTGTATTTTGTTTAAAGTCTCAACATGTCAGGATGGTCAAGTGGCCTAACGCGCCTGACTCAAGTATCCCTCTCCAGTAAGACTGTGTTGAGTGTTCTGGTCCACAATAGTGGGCGTGGGTTCAATTTCCACTTCTGACAAGTAATTTTATTGAAAGTTTTTTTTCCTTTTTCAAAGGAAATGACGGTGTTTTGTGTAATACGAATTTAATGAATATTCTTATTTATATTTTGTTTAAATATGTTTGTTAAATTATTATTATTCCTTTTCCAAAGGCAGTGACTATTCTTTGTTTAATAATAATTTAATGAATTTTCTTATCTGTATTTTGTTTAAAGTCTCAACATGTCAGGATGGTCAAGTGGCCTAACGCGCCTGACTCAAGTATCCCTCTCCAGTAAGACTGTGTTGAGTGTTCTGGTCCACAATAGTGGGCGTGGGTTCGAATCCCACTTCTGACTAGTAATTTTTATTAAAATATTAGTATTCCTTTTCCAAAGGCACTGACTATTCTTTGTTTAATAATAATTTAATGAATTTTCTTATCTGTATTTTGCTTAAAGTCTCAACATGTCAGGATGGTCAAGTTGCCTAACGCGCCAGACTCAAGTATCCCTCTCCAGTAAGACTGTGTTGAGTGTCCTGGTCCACAATAGTGGGCGTGGGTTCGAATCCCACTTCTGACTAGTAATTTTTATTAAAATATATTATTTCTTTTCCAAAGGCAGTGACTATTCTTTCTTTAATAATAATTTAATGAATTTTCTTATCTGTATTTTGTTTAAAGTCTCAACATGTCAGGATGGTCAAGTGGCCTAACGCGCCTGACTCAAGTATCCCTCTCCAGTAAGACTGTGTTGAGTGTTCTGGTCCACAATAGTGGGCGTGGGTTCGAATCCCACTTCTGACTAGTAATTTTTATTAAAATATTAGTATTCCTTTTCCAAAGGCACTGACTATTCTTTGTTTAATAATAATTTAATGAATTTTCTTATCTGTATTTTGCTTAAAGTCTCAACATGTCAGGATGGTCAAGTTGCCTAACGCGCCAGACTCAAGTATCCCTCTCCAGTAAGACTGTGTTGAGTGTCCTGGTCCACAATAGTGGGCGTGGGTTCGAATCCCACTTCTGACTAGTAATTTTTATTAAAATATATTATTTCTTTTCCAAAGGCAGTGACTATTCTTTGTTTAATAATAATTTAATGAATTTTCTTATCTGTATTTTGTTTAAAGTCTCAACATGTCAGGATGGTCAAGTGGCCTAACGCGCCTGACTCAAGTATCCCTCTCCAGTAAGACTGTGTTGAGTGTTCTGGTCCACAATAGTGGGCGTGGGTTCGAATCCCACTTCTGACTAGTAATTTTTATTAAAATATTAGTATTCCTTTTCCAAAGGCACTGACTATTCTTTGTTTAATAATAATTTAATGAATTTTCTTATCTGTATTTTGCTTAAAGTCTCAACATGTCAGGATGGTCAAGTTGCCTAACGCGCCAGACTCAAGTATCCCTCTCCAGTAAGACTGTGTTGAGTGTCCTGGTCCACAATAGTGGGCGTGGGTTCGAATCCCACTTCTGACTAGTAATTTTTATTAAAATATATTATTTCTTTTCCAAAGGCAGTGACTATTCTTTCTTTAATAATAATTTAATGAATTTTCTTATCTGTATTTTGTTTAAAGTCTCAACATGTCAGGATGGTCAAGTGGCCTAACGCGCCTGACTCAAGTATCCCTCTCCAGTAAGACTGTGTTGAGTGTTCTGGTCCACAATAGTGGGCGTGGGTTCGAATCCCACTTCTGACTAGTAATTTTTATTAAAATATTAGTATTCCTTTTCCAAAGGCACTGACTATTCTTTGTTTAATAATAATTTAATGAATTTTCTTATCTGTATTTTGCTTAAAGTCTCAACATGTCAGGATGGTCAAGTTGCCTAACGCGCCAGACTCAAGTATCCCTCTCCAGTAAGACTGTGTTGAGTGTCCTGGTCCACAATAGTGGGCGTGGGTTCGAATCCCACTTCTGACTAGTAATTTTTATTAAAATATATTATTTCTTTTCCAAAGGCAGTGACTATTCTTTCTTTAATAATAATTTAATGAATTTTCTTATCTGTATTTTGCTTAAAGTCTCAACATGTCAGGATGGTCAAGTTGCCTAACGCGCCAGACTCAAGTATCCCTCTCCAGTAAGACTGTGTTGAGTGTCCTGGTCCACAATAGTGGGCGTGGGTTCGAATCCCACTTCTGACTAGTAATTTTTATTAAATTATTATTATTCCTTTTCCAAAGACAGTGACTATTCTTTGTTTAATAATAATTTAATGAATTTTCTTATCTGTATTTTGTTTAAAGTCTCAACATGTCAGGATGGTCAAGTGGCCTAACGCGCCTGACTCAAGTATCCCTCTCCAGTAAGACTGTGTTGAGTGTCCTGGTCCACAATAGTGGGCGTGGGTTCGAATCCCACTTCTGACTAGTAATTTTTATTAAAATATTAGTATTCCTTTTCCAAAGGCACTGACTATTCTTTGTTTAATAATAATTTAATGAATTTTCTTATCTGTATTTTGCTTAAAGTCTCAACATGTCAGGATGGTCAAGTTGCCTAACGCGCCAGACTCAAGTATCCCTCTCCAGTAAGACTGTGTTGAGTGTTCTGGTCCACAATAGTGGGCGTGGGTTCAATTTACACTTCTGACAAGTAATTTTATTGAAAAAAAATTCTTCCTCTTTCAAAGGAAATTACGGTTCTTTGGGTAATACAAATTTAATGAATATTCTTATTTGTATTTTGTTTAAATTCTCAACATGTCAGGATGGCCGAGCGGTCTAAGGCGCCAGACTCAAGGTTCCCTTAACAGTAAGACTGTGTTGAGTGTTCTGGTCCACAATAGTGGGCGTGGGTTCGAATCCCACTTCTGACTAGTAATTTTTATTAAATTATTATTATTCCTTTTCCAAAGGCAGTAACTATTCTTTGTTTAATAATAATTTAATGAATTTTCTTATCAGTATTTTGTTTAAAGTCTCAACATGTCAGGATGGTCAAGTGGCCTAACGCGCCTGACTCAAATATCCCTCTCCAGTTAGACTGTGTTGAGTGTCCTGGTCCACAATAGTGGGCGTGGGTTCAATTTCCACTTCTGACAAGTAATTTTATTGAAAGTTTTTTTTCCTTTTTCAAAGGAAATGACGGTGTTTTGTGTAATACGAATTTAATGAATATTCTTATTTATATTTTGTTTAAATCTCAACATGTCAGGATGGCCGAGCGGTCTAAGGCGCCAGACTCAAGGTTCCCTTAACAGTAAGACTGTGTTGAGTGTTCTGGTCCACAATTGTGGGCGTGGGTTCGAATCCCACTTCTGACTAGTAATTTTTATTAAAATATTATTATTCCTTTTCCAAAGGCAGTGACTATTCTTTGTTTAATAATAATTTAATGAATTTTCTTATCTGTATTTTGCTTAAAGTCTCAACATGTCAGGATGGTCAAGTTGCCTAACGCGCCAGACTCAAGTATCCCTCTCCAGTAAGACTGTGTTGAGTGTTCTGGTCCACAATAGTGGGCGTGGGTTCAATTTACACTTCTGACAAGTAATTTTATTGAAAAAAAATTCTTCCTTTTTCAAAGGAAATTACGGTTCTTTGGGTAATACAAATTTAATGAATATTCTTATTTGTATTTTGTTTAAAATCTCAACATGTCAGAATGGCCGAGCGGTCTAAGGCGCCAGACTCAAGGTTCCCTTAACAGTAAGACTGTGTTGAGTGTTCTGGTCCACAATAGTGGGCGTGGGTTCGAATCCCACTTCTGACTAGTAATTTTTATTAAATTATTATTATTCCTTTTCCAAAGGCAGTAACTATTCTTTGTTTAATAATAATTTAATGAATTTTCTTATCTGTATTTTGTTTAAAGTCTCAACATGTCAGGATGGTCAAGTGGCCTAACGCGCCTGACTCAAGTATCCCTCTCCAGTAAGACTGTGTTGAGTGTTCTGGTCCACAATAGTGGGCGTGGGTTCGAATCCCACTTCTGACTAGTAATTTTTATTAAAATATTAGTATTCCTTTTCCAAAGGCACTGACTATTCTTTGTTTAATAATAATTTAATGAATTTTCTTATCTGTATTTTGCTTAAAGTCTCAACATGTCAGGATGGTCAAGTTGCCTAACGCGCCAGACTCAAGTATCCCTCTCCAGTAAGACTGTGTTGAGTGTTCTGGTCCACAATAGTGGGCGTGGGTTCAATTTCCACTTCTGACAAGTAATTTTATTGAAAAAAAATTCTTCCTTTTTCACATGAAATTACGGTTCTTTGGGTAATACAAATTTAATGAATATTCTTATTTGTATTTTGTTTAAAATCTCAACATGTCAGGATGGCCGAGCGGTCTAAGGCGCCAGACTCAAGGTTCCCTTAACAGTAAGACTGTGTTGAGTGTTCTGGTCCACAATAGTGGGCGTGGGTTCGAATCCCACTTCTGACTAGTAATTTTTATTAAATTATTATTATTCCTTTTCCAAAGACAGTGACTATTCTTTGTTTAATAATAATTTAATGAATTTTCTTATCTGTATTTTGTTTAAAGTCTCAACATGTCAGGATGGTCAAGTGGCCTAACGCGCCTGACTCAAGTATCCCTCTCCAGTAAGACTGTGTTGAGTGTCCTGGTCCACAATAGTGGGCGTGGGTTCGAATCCCACTTCTGACTAGTAATTTTTATTAAAATATTAGTATTCCTTTTCCAAAGGCACTGACTATTCTTTGTTTAATAATAATTTAATGAATTTTCTTATCTGTATTTTGCTTAAAGTCTCAACATGTCAGGATGGTCAAGTTGCCTAACGCGCCAGACTCAAGTATCCCTCTCCAGTAAGACTGTGTTGAGTGTTCTGGTCCACAATAGTGGGCGTGGGTTCAATTTACACTTCTGACAAGTAATTTTATTGAAAAAAAATTCTTCCTCTTTCAAAGGAAATTACGGTTCTTTGGGTAATACAAATTTAATGAATATTCTTATTTGTATTTTGTTTAAATTCTCAACATGTCAGGATGGCCGAGCGGTCTAAGGCGCCAGACTCAAGGTTCCCTTAACAGTAAGACTGTGTTGAGTGTTCTGGTCCACAATAGTGGGCGTGGGTTCGAATCCCACTTCTGACTAGTAATTTTTATTAAATTATTATTATTCCTTTTCCAAAGGCAGTGACTATTCTTTGTTTAATAATAATTTAATGAATTTTCTTATCTGTATTTTGTTTAAAGTCTCAACATGTCAGGATGGTCAAGTGGCCTAACGCGCCTGACTCAAGTATCCCTCTCCAGTAAGACTGTGTTGAGTGTTCTGGTCCACAATAGTGGGCGTGGGTTCGAATCCCACTTCTGACTAGTAATTTTTATTAAAATATTAGTATTCCTTTTCCAAAGGCACTGACTATTCTTTGTTTAATAATAATTTAATGAATTTTCTTATCTGTATTTTGCTTAAAGTCTCAACATGTCAGGATGGTCAAGTTGCCTAACGCGCCAGACTCAAGTATCCCTCTCCAGTAAGACTGTGTTGAGTGTCCTGGTCCACAATAGTGGGCGTGGGTTCGAATCCCACTTCTGACTAGTAATTTTTATTAAAATATATTATTTCTTTTCCAAAGGCAGTGACTATTCTTTCTTTAATAATAATTTAATGAATTTTCTTATCTGTATTTTGTTTAAAGTCTCAACATGTCAGGATGGTCAAGTGGCCTAACGCGCCAGACTCAAGTATCCCTCTCCAGTAAGACTGTGTTGAGTGTTCTGGTCCACAATAGTGGTTGTGGGTTCAATTTCCACTTCTGACAAGTAATTTTATTGAAAAAAAATTCATCCTTTTTCACAGGAAATTACGGTTCTTTGGGTAATACAAATTTAATGAATATTCTTATTTGTATTTTGTTTAAAATCTCAACATGTCAGGATGGCCGAGCGGTCTAAGGCGCCAGACTCAAGGTTCCCTTAACAGTAAGACTGTGTTGAGTGTTCTGGTCCACAATAGTGGGCGTGGGTTCGAATCCCACTTCTGACTAGTAATTTTTATTAAATTATTATTATTCCTTTTCCAAAGACAGTGACTATTCTTTGTTTAATAATAATTTAATGAATTTTCTTATCTGTATTTTGCTTAAAGTCTCAACATGTCAGGATGGTCAAGTTGCCTAACGCGCCAGACTCAAGTATCCCTCTCCAGTAAGACTGTGTTGAGTGTTCTGGTCCACAATAGTGGGCGTGGGTTCAATTTACACTTCTGACAAGTAATTTTATTGAAAAAAAATTCTTCCTTTTTCAAAGGAAATTACGGTTC
>OX375878.1:96224354-96226854 GCA_947359465.1 Metellina segmentata | reverse complement strand
CATGTCAGGATGGCCGAGCGGTCTAAGGCGCCAGACTCAAGGTTCCCTTAACAGTAAGACTGTGTTGAGTGTTCTGGTCCACAATAGTGGGCGTGGGTTCGAATCCCACTTCTGACTAGTAATTTTTATTAAATTATTATTATTCCTTTTCCAAAGGCAGTGACTATTCTTTGTTTAATAATAATTTAATGAATTTTCTTATCTGTATTTTGTTTAAAGTCTCAACATGTCAGGATGGTCAAGTGGCCTAACGCGCCTGACTCAAGTATCCCTCTCCAGTAAGACTGTGTTGAGTGTTCTGGTCCACAATAGTGGGCGTGGGTTCGAATCCCACTTCTGACTAGTAATTTTTATTAAAATATTAGTATTCCTTTTCCAAAGGCACTGACTATTCTTTGTTTAATAATAATTTAATGAATTTTCTTATCTGTATTTTGCTTAAAGTCTCAACATGTCAGGATGGTCAAGTTGCCTAACGCGCCAGACTCAAGTATCCCTCTCCAGTAAGACTGTGTTGAGTGTCCTGGTCCACAATAGTGGGCGTGGGTTCGAATCCCACTTCTGACTAGTAATTTTTATTAAAATATATTATTTCTTTTCCAAAGGCAGTGACTATTCTTTCTTTAATAATAATTTAATGAATTTTCTTATCTGTATTTTGTTTAAAGTCTCAACATGTCAGGATGGTCAAGTGGCCTAACGCGCCAGACTCAAGTATCCCTCTCCAGTAAGACTGTGTTGAGTGTTCTGGTCCACAATAGTGGTTGTGGGTTCAATTTCCACTTCTGACAAGTAATTTTATTGAAAAAAAATTCTTCCTTTTTCACATGAAATTACGGTTCTTTGGGTAATACAAATTTAATGAATATTCTTATTTGTATTTTGTTTAAAATCTCAACATGTCAGGATGGCCGAGCGGTCTAAGGCGCCAGACTCAAGGTTCCCTTAACAGTAAGACTGTGTTGAGTGTTCTGGTCCACAATAGTGGGCGTGGGTTCGAATCCCACTTCTGACTAGTAATTTTTATTAAATTATTATTATTCCTTTTCCAAAGACAGTGACTATTCTTTGTTTAATAATAATTTAATGAATTTTCTTATCTGTATTTTGTTTAAAGTCTCAACATGTCAGGATGGTCAAGTGGCCTAACGCGCCTGACTCAAGTATCCCTCTCCAGTAAGACTGTGTTGAGTGTCCTGGTCCACAATAGTGGGCGTGGGTTCGAATCCCACTTCTGACTAGTAATTTTTATTAAAATATTAGTATTCCTTTTCCAAAGGCACTGACTATTCTTTGTTTAATAATAATTTAATGAATTTTCTTATCTGTATTTTGCTTAAAGTCTCAACATGTCAGGATGGTCAAGTTGCCTAACGCGCCAGACTCAAGTATCCCTCTCCAGTAAGACTGTGTTGAGTGTTCTGGTCCACAATAGTGGGCGTGGGTTCAATTTACACTTCTGACAAGTAATTTTATTGAAAAAAAATTCTTCCTCTTTCAAAGGAAATTACGGTTCTTTGGGTAATACAAATTTAATGAATATTCTTATTTGTATTTTGTTTAAATTCTCAACATGTCAGGATGGCCGAGCGGTCTAAGGCGCCAGACTCAAGGTTCCCTTAACAGTAAGACTGTGTTGAGTGTTCTGGTCCACAATAGTGGGCGTGGGTTCGAATCCCACTTCTGACTAGTAATTTTTATTAAATTATTATTATTCCTTTTCCAAAGGCAGTGACTATTCTTTGTTTAATAATAATTTAATGAATTTTCTTATCTGTATTTTGTTTAAAGTCTCAACATGTCAGGATGGTCAAGTGGCCTAACGCGCCTGACTCAAGTATCCCTCTCCAGTAAGACTGTGTTGAGTGTTCTGGTCCACAATAGTGGGCGTGGGTTCGAATCCCACTTCTGACTAGTAATTTTTATTAAAATATTAGTATTCCTTTTCCAAAGGCACTGACTATTCTTTGTTTAATAATAATTTAATGAATTTTCTTATCTGTATTTTGCTTAAAGTCTCAACATGTCAGGATGGTCAAGTTGCCTAACGCGCCAGACTCAAGTATCCCTCTCCAGTAAGACTGTGTTGAGTGTCCTGGTCCACAATAGTGGGCGTGGGTTCGAATCCCACTTCTGACTAGTAATTTTTATTAAAATATATTATTTCTTTTCCAAAGGCAGTGACTATTCTTTCTTTAATAATAATTTAATGAATTTTCTTATCTGTATTTTGTTTAAAGTCTCAACATGTCAGGATGGTCAAGTGGCCTAACGCGCCAGACTCAAGTATCCCTCTCCAGTAAGACTGTGTTGAGTGTTCTGGTCCACAATAGTGGTTGTGGGTTCAATTTCCACTTCTGACAAGTAATTTTATTGAAAAAAAATTCATCCTTTTTCACAGGAAATTACGGTTCTTTGGGTAATACAAATTTAATGAATATTCTTATTTGTATTTTGTTTAAAATCTCAACATGTCAGGATGGCCGAGCGGTCTAAGGCG
>OX375878.1:96196854-96214354 GCA_947359465.1 Metellina segmentata | reverse complement strand
CTTTTTCACAGGAAATTACGGTTCTTTGGGTAATACAAATTTAATGAATATTCCTATTTGTATTTTGTTTAAAATCTCAACATGTCAGGATGGCCGAGCGGTCTAAGGCGCCAGACTCAAGGTTCCCTTAACAGTAAGACTGTGTTGACTGTTCTGGTCCACAATAGTGGGCGTGGGTTCGAATCCCACTTCTGACTAGTAATTTTTATTAAATTATTATTATTCCTTTTCCAAAGGCAGTAACTATTCTTTGTTTAATAATAATTTAATGAATTTTCTTATCAGTATTTTGTTTAAAGTCTCAACATGTCAGGATGGTCAAGTGGCCTAACGCGCCTGACTCAAGTATCCCTCTCCAGTAAGACTGTGTTGAGTGTCCTGGTCCACAATAGTGGGCTTGGGTTCAATTTCCACTTCTGACAAGTAATTTTATTGAAAGTTTTTTTTCCTTTTTCAAAGGAAATGACGGTGTTTTGTGTAATACGAATTTAATGAATATTCTTATTTGTATTTTGTTTAAATCTCAACATGTCAGGATGGCCGAGCGGTCTAAGGCGCCAGACTCAAGGTTCCCTTAACAGTAAGACTGTGTTGAGTGTTCTGGTCCACAATTGTGGGCGTGGGTTCGAATCCCACTTCTGACTAGTAATTTTTATTAAAATATTATTATTCCTTTTCCAAAGGCAGTGACTATTCTTTGTTTAATAATAATTTAATGAATTTTCTTATCTGTATTTTGCTTAAAGTCTCAACATGTCAGGATGGTCAAGTTGCCTAACGCGCCAGACTCAAGTATCCCTCTCCAGTAAGACTGTGTTGAGTGTTCTGGTCCACAATAGTGGGCGTGGGTTCAATTTACACTTCTGACAAGTAATTTTATTGAAAAAAAATTCTTCCTTTTTCAAAGGAAATTACGGTTCTTTGGGTAATACAAATTTAATGAATATTCTTATTTGTATTTTGTTTAAAATCTCAACATGTCAGGATGGCCGAGCGGTCTAAGGCGCCATACTCAAGGTTCCCTTAACAGTAAGACTGTGTAGAGTGTTCTGGTCCACAATAGTGGGCGTGGGTTCGAATCCCACTTCTGACTAGTAATTTTTATTAAATTATTATTATTCCTTTTCCAAAGGCAGTAACTATTCTTTGTTTAATAATAATTTAATGAATTTTCTTATCTGTATTTTGTTTAAAGTCTCAACATGTCAGGATGGTCAAGTGGCCTAACGCGCCTGACTCAAGTATCCCTCTCCAGTAAGACTGTGTTGAGTGTTCTGGTCCACAATAGTGGGCGTGGGTTCGAATCCCACTTCTGACTAGTAATTTTTATTAAAATATTAGTATTCCTTTTCCAAAGGCACTGACTATTCTTTGTTTAATAATAATTTAATGAATTTTCTTATCTGTATTTTGCTTAAAGTCTCAACATGTCAGGATGGTCAAGTTGCCTAACGCGCCAGACTCAAGTATCCCTCTCCAGTAAGACTGTGTTGAGTGTTCTGGTCAACAATAGTGGGCGTGGGTTCAATTTCCACTTCTGACAAGTAATTTTATTGAAAAAAAATTCTTCCTTTTTCACAGGAAATTACGGTTCTTTGGGTAATACAAATTTAATGAATATTCTTATTTGTATTTTGTTTAAAATCTCAACATGTCAGGATGGCCGAGCGGTCTAAATCGCCAGACTCAAGGTTCCTTATCAGTAAGACTGTGTTGAGTGTTCTGGTCCACAATAGTGGGCGTGGGTTCGAATCCCACTTCTGACTAGTAATTTTTATTAAATTATTATTATTCCTTTTCCAAAGGCACTGACTATTCTTTGTTTAATAATAATTTAATGAATTTTCTTATCTGTATTTTGCTTAAAGTCTCAACATGTCAGGATGGTCAAGTTGCCTAACGCGCCAGACTCAAGTATCCCTCTCCAGTAAGACTGTGTTGAGTGTTCTGGTCAACAATAGTGGGCGTGGGTTCAATTTCCACTTCTGACAAGTAATTTTATTGAAAAAAAATTCTTCCTTTTTCACAGGAAATTACGGTTCTTTGGGTAATACAAATTTAATGAATATTCTTATTTGTATTTTGTTTAAAATCTCAACATGTCAGGATGGCCGAGCGGTCTAAGGCGCCAGACTCAAGGTTCCCTTAACAGTAAGACTGTGTTGAGTGTTCTGGTCCACAATAGTGGGCGTGGGTTCGAATCCCACTTCTGACTAGTAATTTTTATTAAAATATATTATTTCTTTTCCAAAGGCAGTGACTATTCTTTCTTTAATAATAATTTAATGAATTTTCTTATCTGTATTTTGTTTAAAGTCTCAACATGTCAGGATGGTCAAGTGGCCTAACGCGCCAGACTCAAGTATCCCTCTCCAGTAAGACTGTGTTGAGTGTTCTGGTCCACAATAGTGGGCGTGGGTTCAATTTCCACTTCTGACAAGTAATTTTATTGAAAAAAAATTCTTCCTTTTTCACAGGAAATTACGGTTCTTTGGGTAATACAAATTTAATGAATATTCTTATTTGTATTTTGTTTAAAATCTCAACATGTCAGGATGGCCGAGCGGTCTAAGGCGCCAGACTCAAGGTTCCTTTAACAGTAAGACTGTGTTGAGTGTTCTGGTCCACAATAGTGGGCGTGGGTTCGAATCTCACTTCTGATTAGTAATTTTTATTAAATTATTATTATTCCTTTTCCAAAGACAGTGACTATTCTTTGTTTAATAATAATTTAATGAATTTTCTTATCTGTATTTTGCTTAAAGTCTCAACATGTCAGGATGGTCAAGTGGCCTAACGCGCCTGACTCAAGTATCCCTCTCCAGTAAGACTGTGTTGAGTGTCCTGGTCCACAATAGTGGGCGTGGGTTCGAATCCCACTTCTGACTAGTAATTTTTATTAAAATATATTATTTCTTTTCCAAAGGCAGTGACTATTCTTTCTTTAATAATAATTTAATGAATTTTCTTATCAGTATTTTGTTTAAAGTCTCAACATGTCAGGATGGTCAAGTGGCCTAACGCGCCTGACTCAAGTATCCCTCTCCAGTAAGACTGTGTTGAGTGTTCTGGTCCACAATAGTGGGCGTGGGTTCAATTTCCACTTCTGACAAGTAATTTTATTGAAAAAAAATTCTTCCTTTTTCACAGGAAATTACGGTTCTTTGGGTAATACAAATTTAATGAATATTCTTATTTGTATTTTGTTTAAAATCTCAACATGTCAGGATGGCCGAGCGGTCTAAGGCGCCAGATTCAAGGTTCCCTTAACAGTAAGACTGTGTTGACTGTTCTGGTCCACAATAGTGGGCGTGGGTTCGAATCCCACTTCTGACTAGTAATTTTTATTAAATTATTATTATTCCTTTTCCAAAGGCAGTAACTATTCTTTGTTTAATAATAATTTAATGAATTTTCTTATCAGTATTTTGTTTAAAGTCTTAACATGTCAGGATGGTCAAGTGGCCTAACGCGCCTGACTCAAGTATCCCTCTCCAGTAAGACTGTGTTGAGTGTCCTGGTCCACAATAGTGGGCGTGGGTTCAATTTCCACTTCTGACAAGTAATTTTATTGAAAGTTTTTTTTCCTTTTTCAAAGGAAATGACGGTGTTTTGTGTAATACGAATTTAATGAATATTCTTATTTGTATTTTGTTTAAATCTCAACATGTCAGGATGGCCGAGCGGTCTAAGGCGCCAGACTCAAGGTTCCCTTAACAGTAAGACTGTGTTGAGTGTTCTGGTCCACAATTGTGGGCGTGGGTTCGAATCCCACTTCTGACTAGTAATTTTTATTAAAATATTATTATTCCTTTTCCAAAGGCAGTGACTATTCTTTGTTTAATAATAATTTAATGAATTTTCTTATCTGTATTTTGTTTAAAGTCTCAACATGTCAGGATGGTCAAGTTGCCTAACGCGCCAGACTCAAGTATCCCTCTCCAGTAAGACTGTGTTGAGTGTTCTGGTCCACAATAGTGGGCGTGGGTTCAATTTACACTTCTGACAAGTAATTTTATTGAAAAAAAATTCTTCCTTTTTCAAAGGAAATTACGGTTCTTTGGGTAATAC
Source organism: Metellina segmentata (assembly GCA_947359465.1). Taxonomy (NCBI): domain Eukaryota; kingdom Metazoa; phylum Arthropoda; class Arachnida; order Araneae; family Tetragnathidae; genus Metellina; species Metellina segmentata. Next base: position 96,210,283 of record OX375878.1, on the reverse strand, counting down.
AAATTTAATGAATATTCTTATTTGTATTTTGTTTAAAATCTCAACATGTCAGGATGGCCGAGCGGTCTAAGGCGCCAGACTCAAGGTTCCCTTAACAGTAAGACTGTGTTGAGTGTTCTGGTCCACAATAGTGGGCGTGGGTTCGAATCCCACTTCTGACTAGTAATTTTTATTAAATTATTATTATTCCTTTTCCAAAGGCAGTAACTATTCTTTGTTTAATAATAATTTAATGAATTTTCTTATCTGTATTTTGTTTAAAGTCTCAACATGTCAGGATGGTCAAGTGGCCTAACGCGCCTGACTCAAGTATCCCTCTCCAGTAAGACTGTGTTGAGTGTTCTGGTCCACAATAGTGGGCGTGGGTTCGAATCCCACTTCTGACTAGTAATTTTTATTCAAATATTAGTATTCCTTTTCCAAAGGCACTGACTATTCTTTGTTTAATAATAATTTAATGAATTTTCTTATCTGTATTTTGCTTAAAGTCTCAACATGTCAGGATGGTCAAGTTGCCTAACGCGCCAGACTCAAGTATCCCTCTCCAGTAAGACTGTGTTGATTGTTCTGGTCCACAATAGTGGGCGTGGGTTCAATTTCCACTTCTGACAAGTAATTTTATTGAAAAAAAATTCTTCCTTTTTCACAGGAAATTACGGTTCTTTGGGTAATACAAATTTAATGAATATTCTTATTTGTATTTTGTTTAAAATCTCAACATGTCAGGATGGCCGAGCGGTCTAAGGCGCCAGACTCAAGGTTCCCTTAACAGTAAGACTGTGTTGAGTGTTCTGGTCCACAATAGTGGGCGTGGGTTCGAATCCCACTTCTGACTAGTAATTTTTATTAAATTATTATTATTCCTTTTCCAAAGACAGTGACTATTCTTTGTTTAATAATAATTTAATGAATTTTCTTATCTGTATTTTGTTTAAAGTCTCAACATGTCAGGATGGTCAAGTGGCCTAACGCGCCTGACTCAAGTATCCCTCTCCAGTAAGACTGTGTTGAGTGTCCTGGTCCACAATAGTGGGCGTGGGTTCGAATCCCACTTCTGACTAGTAATTTTTATTAAAATATTAGTATTCCTTTTCCAAAGGCACTGACTATTCTTTGTTTAATAATAATTTAATGAATTTTCTTATCTGTATTTTGCTTAAAGTCTCAACATGTCAGGATGGTCAAGTTGCCTAACGCGCCAGACTCAAGTATCCCTCTCCAGTAAGACTGTGTTGAGTGTTCTGGTCCACAATAGTGGGCGTGGGTTCGAATCCCACTTCTTACTAGTAATTTTTATTAAAATATTAGTATTCCTTTTCCAAAGGCACTGACTATTCTTTGTTTAATAATAATTTAATGAATTTTCTTATCTGTATTTTGCTTAAAGTCTCAACATGTCAGGATGGTCAAGTTGCCTAACGCGCCAGACTCAAGTATCCCTCTCCAGTAAGACTGTGTTGAGTGTTCTGGTCCACAATAGTGGGCGTGGGTTCAATTTCCACTTCTGACAAGTAATTTTATTGAAAAAAAATTCTTCCTTTTTCACAGGAAATTACGGTTCTTTGGGTAATACAAATTTAATGAATATTCTTATTTGTATTTTGTTTAAAATCTCAACATGTCAGGATGGCCGAGCGGTCTAAGGCGCCAGACTCAAGGTTCCCTTAACAGTAAGACTGTGTTGAGTGTTCTGGTCCACAATAGTGGGCGTGGGTTCGAATCCCACTTCTGACTAGTAATTTTTATTAAAATATATTATTTCTTTTCCAAAGGCAGTGACTATTCTTTCTTTAATAATAATTTAATGAATTTTCTTATCAGTATTTTGTTTAAAGTCTCAACATGTCAGGATGGTCAAGTGGCCTAACGCGCCTGACTCAAGTATCCCTCTCCAGTAAGACTGTGTTGAGTGTTCTGGTCCACAATAGTGGGCGTGGGTTCAATTTCCACTTCTGACAAGTAATTTTATTGAAAAAAAATTCTTCCTTTTTCACAGGAAATTACGGTTCTTTGGGTAATACAAATTTAATGAATATTCTTATTTGTATTTTGTTTAAAATCTCAACATGTCAGGATGGCCGAGCGGTCTAAGGCGCCAGATTCAAGGTTCCCTTAACAGTAAGACTGTGTTGACTGTTCTGGTCCACAATAGTGGGCGTGGGTTCGAATCCCACTTCTGACTAGTAATTTTTATTAAATTATTATTATTCCTTTTCCAAAGGCAGTAACTATTCTTTGTTTAATAATAATTTAATGAATTTTCTTATCAGTATTTTGTTTAAAGTCTTAACATGTCAGGATGGTCAAGTGGCCTAACGCGCCTGACTCAAGTATCCCTCTCCAGTAAGACTGTGTTGAGTGTCCTGGTCCACAATAGTGGGCGTGGGTTCAATTTCCACTTCTGACAAGTAATTTTATTGAAAGTTTTTTTTCCTTTTTCAAAGGAAATGACGGTGTTTTGTGTAATACGAATTTAATGAATATTCTTATTTGTATTTTGTTTAAATCTCAACATGTCAGGATGGCCGAGCGGTCTAAGGCGCCAGACTCAAGGTTCCCTTAACAGTAAGACTGTGTTGAGTGTTCTGGTCCACAATTGTGGGCGTGGGTTCGAATCCCACTTCTGACTAGTAATTTTTATTAAAATATTATTATTCCTTTTCCAAAGGCAGTGACTATTCTTTGTTTAATAATAATTTAATGAATTTTCTTATCTGTATTTTGTTTAAAGTCTCAACATGTCAGGATGGTCAAGTTGCCTAACGCGCCTGACTCAAGTATCCCTCTCCAGTAAGACTGTGTTGAGTGTTCTGGTCCACAATAGTGGGCGTGGGTTCGAATCCCACTTCTGACTAGTAATTTTTATTCAAATATTAGTATTCCTTTTCCAAAGGCACTGACTATTCTTTGTTTAATAATAATTTAATGAATTTTCTTATCTGTATTTTGCTTAAAGTCTCAACATGTCAGGATGGTCAAGTTGCCTAACGCGCCAGACTCAAGTATCCCTCTCCAGTAAGACTGTGTTGATTGTTCTGGTCCACAATAGTGGGCGTGGGTTCAATTTCCACTTCTGACAAGTAATTTTATTGAAAAAAAATTCTTCCTTTTTCACAGGAAATTACGGTTCTTTGGGTAATACAAATTTAATGAATATTCTTATTTGTATTTTGTTTAAAATCTCAACATGTCAGGATGGCCGAGCGGTCTAAGGCGCCAGACTCAAGGTTCCCTTAACAGTAAGACTGTGTTGAGTGTTCTGGTCCACAATAGTGGGCGTGGGTTCGAATCCCACTTCTGACTAGTAATTTTTATTAAATTATTATTATTCCTTTTCCAAAGACAGTGACTATTCTTTGTTTAATAATAATTTAATGAATTTTCTTATCTGTATTTTGTTTAAAGTCTCAACATGTCAGGATGGTCAAGTGGCCTAACGCGCCTGACTCAAGTATCCCTCTCCAGTAAGACTGTGTTGAGTGTCCTGGTCCACAATAGTGGGCGTGGGTTCGAATCCCACTTCTGACTAGTAATTTTTATTAAAATATTAGTATTCCTTTTCCAAAGGCACTGACTATTCTTTGTTTAATAATAATTTAATGAATTTTCTTATCTGTATTTTGCTTAAAGTCTCAACATGTCAGGATGGTCAAGTTGCCTAACGCGCCAGACTCAAGTATCCCTCTCCAGTAAGACAGTGTTGAGTGTTCTGGTCCACAATAGTGGGCGTGGGTTCGAATCCCACTTCTTACTAGTAATTTTTATTAAAATATTAGTATTCCTTTTCCAAAGGCACTGACTATTCTTTGTTTAATAATAATTTAATGAATTTTCTTATCTGTATTTTGCTTAAAGTCTCAACATGTCAGGATGGTCAAGTTGCCTAACGCGCCAGACTCAAGTATCCCTCTCCAGTAAGACTGTGTTGAGTGTTCTGGTCCACAATAGTGGGCGTGGGTTCAATTTCCACTTCTGACAAGTAATTTTATTGAAAAAAAATTCTTCCTTTTTCACAGGAAATTACGGTTCTTTGGGTAATACAAATTTAATGAATATTCTTATTTGTATTTTGTTTAAAATCTCAACATGTCAGGATGGCCGAGCGGTCTAAGGCGCCAGACTCAAGGTTCCCTTAACAGTAAGACTGTGTTGAGTGTTCTGGTCCACAATAGTGGGCGTGGGTTCGAATCCCACTTCTGACTAGTAATTTTTATTAAATTATTATTATTCCTTTTCCAAAGACAGTGACTATTCTTTGTTTAATAATAATTTAATGAATTTTCTTATCTGTATTTTGTTTAAAGTCTCAACATGTCAGGATGGTCAAGTGGCCTAACGCGCCTGACTCAAGTATCCCTCTCCAGTAAGACTGTGTTGATTGTCCTGGTCCACAATAGTGGGCGAGGGTTCGAATCCCACTTCTGACTAGTAATTTTTATTAAATTATTATTATTCCTTTTCCAAAGGCAGTAACTATTCTTTGTTTAATAATAATTTAATGAATTTTCTTATCTGTATTTTGTTTAAAGTCTCAACATGTCAGGATGGTCAAGTGGCCTAACGCGCCTGACTCAAGTATCCCTCTCCAGTAAGACTGTGTTGAGTGTTCTGGTCCACAATAGTGGGCGTGGGTTCAATTTCCACTTCTGACAAGTAATTTTATTGAAAAAAAATTCTTCCTTTTTCACAGGAAATTACGGTTCTTTGGGTAATACAAATTTAATGAATATTCTTATTTGTATTTTGTTTAAAATCTCAACATGTCAGGATGGCCGAGCGGTCTAAGGCGCCAGATTCAAGGTTCCCTTAACAGTAAGACTGTGTTGACTGTTCTGGTCCACAATAGTGGGCGTGGGTTCGAATCCCACTTCTGACTAGTAATTTTTATTAAATTATTATTATTCCTTTTCCAAAGGCAGTAACTATTCTTTGTTTAATAATAATTTAATGAATTTTCTTATCAGTATTTTGTTTAAAGTCTTAACATGTCAGGATGGTCAAGTGGCCTAACGCGCCTGACTCAAGTATCCCTCTCCAGTAAGACTGTGTTGAGTGTCCTGGTCCACAATAGTGGGCGTGGGTTCAATTTCCACTTCTGACAAGTAATTTTATTGAAAGTTTTTTTTCCTTTTTCAAAGGAAATGACGGTGTTTTGTGTAATACGAATTTAATGAATATTCTTATTTGTATTTTGTTTAAATCTCAACATGTCAGGATGGCCGAGCGGTCTAAGGCGCCAGACTCAAGGTTCCCTTAACAGTAAGACTGTGTTGAGTGTTCTGGTCCACAATTGTGGGCGTGGGTTCGAATCCCACTTCTGACTAGTAATTTTTATTAAAATATTATTATTCCTTTTCCAAAGGCAGTGACTATTCTTTGTTTAATAATAATTTAATGAATTTTCTTATCTGTATTTTGTTTAAAGTCTCAACATGTCAGGATGGTCAAGTTGCCTAACGCGCCAGACTCAAGTATCCCTCTCCAGTAAGACTGTGTTGAGTGTTCTGGTCCACAATAGTGGGCGTGGGTTCAATTTACACTTCTGACAAGTAATTTTATTGAAAAAAAATTCTTCCTTTTTCAAAGGAAATTACGGTTCTTTGGGTAATACAAATTTAATGAATATTCTTATTTGTATTTTGTTTAAAATCTCAACATGTCAGGATGGCCGAGCGGTCTAAGGCGCCAGACTCAAGGTTCCCTTAACAGTAAGACTGTGTTGAGTGTTCTGGTCCACAATAGTGGGCGTGGGTTCGAATCCCACTTCTGACTAGTAATTTTTATTAAATTATTATTATTCCTTTTCCAAAGGCAGTAACTATTCTTTGTTTAATAATAATTTAATGAATTTTCTTATCTGTATTTTGTTTAAAGTCTCAACATGTCAGGATGGTCAAGTGGCCTAACGCGCCTGACTCAAGTATCCCTCTCCAGTAAGACTGTGTTGAGTGTTCTGGTCCACAATAGTGGGCGTGGGTTCGAATCCCACTTCTGACTAGTAATTTTTATTCAAATATTAGTATTCCTTTTCCAAAGGCACTGACTATTCTTTGTTTAATAATAATTTAATGAATTTTCTTATCTGTATTTTGCTTAAAGTCTCAACATGTCAGGATGGTCAAGTTGCCTAACGCGCCAGACTCAAGTATCCCTCTCCAGTAAGACTGTGTTGATTGTTCTGGTCCACAATAGTGGGCGTGGGTTCAATTTCCACTTCTGACAAGTAATTTTATTGAAAAAAAATTCTTCCTTTTTCACAGGAAATTACGGTTCTTTGGGTAATACAAATTTAATGAATATTCTTATTTGTATTTTGTTTAAAATCTCAACATGTCAGGATGGCCGAGCGGTCTAAGGCGCCAGACTCAAGGTTCCCTTAACAGTAAGACTGTGTTGAGTGTTCTGGTCCACAATAGTGGGCGTGGGTTCGAATCCCACTTCTGACTAGTAATTTTTATTAAATTATTATTATTCCTTTTCCAAAGACAGTGACTATTCTTTGTTTAATAATAATTTAATGAATTTTCTTATCTGTATTTTGTTTAAAGTCTCAACATGTCAGGATGGTCAAGTGGCCTAACGCGCCTGACTCAAGTATCCCTCTCCAGTAAGACTGTGTTGAGTGTCCTGGTCCACAATAGTGGGCGTGGGTTCGAATCCCACTTCTGACTAGTAATTTTTATTAAAATATTAGTATTCCTTTTCCAAAGGCACTGACTATTCTTTGTTTAATAATAATTTAATGAATTTTCTTATCTGTATTTTGCTTAAAGTCTCAACATGTCAGGATGGTCAAGTTGCCTAACGCGCCAGACTCAAGTATCCCTCTCCAGTAAGACTGTGTTGAGTGTTCTGGTCCACAATAGTGGGCGTGGGTTCGAATCCCACTTCTTACTAGTAATTTTTATTAAAATATTAGTATTCCTTTTCCAAAGGCACTGACTATTCTTTGTTTAATAATAATTTAATGAATTTTCTTATCTGTATTTTGCTTAAAGTCTCAACATGTCAGGATGGTCAAGTTGCCTAACGCGCCAGACTCAAGTATCCCTCTCCAGTAAGACTGTGTTGAGTGTTCTGGTCCACAATAGTGGGCGTGGGTTCAATTTCCACTTCTGACAAGTAATTTTATTGAAAAAAAATTCTTCCTTTTTCACAGGAAATTACGGTTCTTTGGGTAATACAAATTTAATGAATATTCTTATTTGTATTTTGTTTAAAATCTCAACATGTCAGGATGGCCGAGCGGTCTAAGGCGCCAGATTCAAGGTTCCCTTAACAGTAAGACTGTGTTGAGTGTTCTGGTCCACAATAGTGGGCGTGGGTTCGAATCCCACTTCTGACTAGTAATTTTTATTAAAATATATTATTTCTTTTCCAAAGGCAGTGACTATTCTTTCTTTAATAATAATTTAATGAATTTTCTTATCAGTATTTTGTTTAAAGTCTCAACATGTCAGGATGGTCAAGTGGCCTAACGCGCCTGACTCAAGTATCCCTCTCCAGTAAGACTGTGTTGAGTGTTCTGGTCCACAATAGTGGGCGTGGGTTCAATTTCCACTTCTGACAAGTAATTTTATTGAAAAAAAATTCTTCCTTTTTCACAGGAAATTACGGTTCTTTGGGTAATACAAATTTAATGAATATTCTTATTTGTATTTTGTTTAAAATCTCAACATGTCAGGATGGCCGAGCGGTCTAAGGCGCCAGATTCAAGGTTCCCTTAACAGTAAGACTGTGTTGACTGTTCTGGTCCACAATAGTGGGCGTGGGTTCGAATCCCACTTCTGACTAGTAATTTTTATTAAATTATTATTATTCCTTTTCCAAAGGCAGTAACTATTCTTTGTTTAATAATAATTTAATGAATTTTCTTATCAGTATTTTGTTTAAAGTCTTAACATGTCAGGATGGTCAAGTGGCCTAACGCGCCTGACTCAAGTATCCCTCTCCAGTAAGACTGTGTTGAGTGTCCTGGTCCACAATAGTAGGCGTGGGTTCAATTTCCACTTCTGACAAGTAATTTTATTGAAAGTTTTTTTTCCTTTTTCAAAGGAAATGACGGTGTTTTGTGTAATACGAATTTAATGAATATTCTTATTTGTATTTTGTTTAAATCTCAACATGTCAGGATGGCCGAGCGGTCTAAGGCGCCAGACTCAAGGTTCCCTTAACAGTAAGACTGTGTTGAGTGTTCTGGTCCACAATTGTGGGCGTGGGTTCGAATCCCACTTCTGACTAGTAATTTTTATTAAAATATTATTATTCCTTTTCCAAAGGCAGTGACTATTCTTTGTTTAATAATAATTTAATGAATTTTCTTATCTGTATTTTGTTTAAAGTCTCAACATGTCAGGATGGTCAAGTTGCCTAACGCGCCAGACTCAAGTATCCCTCTCCAGTAAGACTGTGTTGAGTGTTCTGGTCCACAATAGTGGGCGTGGGTTCAATTTACACTTCTGACAAGTAATTTTATTGAAAAAAAATTCTTCCTTTTTCAAAGGAAATTACGGTTCTTTGGGTAATACAAATTTAATGAATATTCTTATTTGTATTTTGTTTAAAATCTCTACATGTCAGGATGGCCGAGCGGTCTAAGGCGCCAGACTCAAGGTTCCCTTAACAGTAAGACTGTGTTGAGTGTTCTGGTCCACAATAGTGGGCGTGGGTTCGAATCCCACTTCTGACTAGTAATTTTTATTAAATTATTATTATTCCTTTTCCAAAGGCAGTAACTATTCTTTGTTTAATAATAATTTAATGAATTTTCTTATCTGTATTTTGTTTAAAGTCTCAACATGTCAGGATGGTCAAGTGGCCTAACGCGCCTGACTCAAGTATCCCTCTCCAGTAAGACTGTGTTGAGTGTTCTGGTCCACAATAGTGGGCGTGGGTTCGAATCCCACTTCTGACTAGTAATTTTTATTCAAATATTAGTATTCCTTTTCCAAAGGCACTGACTATTCTTTGTTTAATAATAATTTAATGAATTTTCTTATCTGTATTTTGCTTAAAGTCTCAACATGTCAGGATGGTCAAGTTGCCTAACGCGCCAGACTCAAGTATCCCTCTCCAGTAAGACTGTGTTGATTGTTCTGGTCCACAATAGTGGGCGTGGGTTCAATTTCCACTTCTGACAAGTAATTTTATTGAAAAAAAATTCTTCCTTTTTCACAGGAAATTACGGTTCTTTGGGTAATACAAATTTAATGAATATTCTTATTTGTATTTTGTTTAAAATCTCAACATGTCAGGATGGCCGAGCGGTCTAAGGCGCCAGACTCAAGGTTCCCTTAACAGTAAGACTGTGTTGAGTGTTCTGGTCCACAATAGTGGGCGTGGGTTCGAATCCCACTTCTGACTAGTAATTTTTATTAAATTATTATTATTCCTTTTCCAAAGACAGTGACTATTCTTTGTTTAATAATAATTTAATGAATTTTCTTATCTGTATTTTGTTTAAAGTCTCAACATGTCAGGATGGTCAAGTGGCCTAACGCGCCTGACTCAAGTATCCCTCTCCAGTAAGACTGTGTTGAGTGTCCTGGTCCACAATAGTGGGCGTGGGTTCGAATCCCACTTCTGACTAGTAATTTTTATTAAAATATTAGTATTCCTTTTCCAAAGGCACTGACTATTCTTTGTTTAATAATAATTTAATGAATTTTCTTATCTGTATTTTGCTTAAAGTCTCAACATGTCAGGATGGTCAAGTTGCCTAACGCGCCAGACTCAAGTATCCCTCTCCAGTAAGACAGTGTTGAGTGTTCTGGTCCACAATAGTGGGCGTGGGTTCGAATCCCACTTCTTACTAGTAATTTTTATTAAAATATTAGTATTCCTTTTCCAAAGGCACTGACTATTCTTTGTTTAATAATAATTTAATGAATTTTCTTATCTGTATTTTGCTTAAAGTCTCAACATGTCAGGATGGTCAAGTTGCCTAACGCGCCAGACTCAAGTATCCCTCTCCAGTAAGACTGTGTTGAGTGTTCTGGTCCACAATAGTGGGCGTGGGTTCAATTTCCACTTCTGACAAGTAATTTTATTGAAAAAAAATTCTTCCTTTTTCACAGGAAATTACGGTTCTTTGGGTAATACAAATTTAATGAATATTCTTATTTGTATTTTGTTTAAAATCTCAACATGTCAGGATGGCCGAGCGGTCTAAGGCGCCAGACTCAAGGTTCCCTTAACAGTAAGACTGTGTTGAGTGTTCTGGTCCACAATAGTGGGCGTGGGTTCGAATCCCACTTCTGACTAGTAATTTTTATTAAATTATTATTATTCCTTTTCCAAAGACAGTGACTATTCTTTGTTTAATAATAATTTAATGAATTTTCTTATCTGTATTTTGTTTAAAGTCTCAACATGTCAGGATGGTCAAGTGGCCTAACGCGCCTGACTCAAGTATCCCTCTCCAGTAAGACTGTGTTGATTGTCCTGGTCCACAATAGTGGGCGAGGGTTCGAATCCCACTTCTGACTAGTAATTTTTATTAAATTATTATTATTCCTTTTCCAAAGGCAGTAACTATTCTTTGTTTAATAATAATTTAATGAATTTTCTTATCTGTATTTTGTTTAAAGTCTCAACATGTCAGGATGGTCAAGTGGCCTAACGCGCCTGACTCAAGTATCCCTCTCCAGTAAGACTGTGTTGAGTGTTCTGGTCCACAATAGTGGGCGTGGGTTCAATTTCCACTTCTGACAAGTAATTTTATTGAAAAAAAATTCTTCCTTTTTCACAGGAAATTACGGTTCTTTGGGTAATACAAATTTAATGAATATTCTTATTTGTATTTTGTTTAAAATCTCAACATGTCAGGATGGCCGAGCGGTCTAAGGCGCCAGACTCAAGGTTCCCTTAACAGTAAGACTGTGTTGACTGTTCTGGTCCACAATAGTGGGCGTGGGTTCGAATCCCACTTCTGACTAGTAATTTTTATTAAATTATTATTATTCCTTTTCCAAAGGCAGTAACTATTCTTTGTTTAATAATAATTTAATGAATTTTCTTATCAGTATTTTGTTTAAAGTCTCAACATGTCAGGATGGTCAAGTGGCCTAACGCGCCTGACTCAAGTATCCCTCTCCAGTAAGACTGTGTTGAGTGTCCTGGTCCACAATAGTGGGCGTGGGTTCAATTTCCACTTCTGACAAGTAATTTTATTGAAAGTTTTTTTTCCTTTTTCAAAGGAAATGACGGTGTTTTGTGTAATACGAATTTAATGAATATTCTTATTTGTATTTTGTTTAAATCTCAACATGTCAGGATGGCCGAGCGGTCTAAGGCGCCAGACTCAAGGTTCCCTTAACAGTAAGACTGTGTTGAGTGTTCTGGTCCACAATTGTGGGCGTGGGTTCGAATCCCACTTCTGACTAGTAATTTTTATTAAAATATTATTATTCCTTTTCCAAAGGCAGTGACTATTCTTTGTTTAATAATAATTTAATGAATTTTCTTATCTGTATTTTGCTTAAAGTCTCAACATGTCAGGATGGTCAAGTTGCCTAACGCGCCAGACTCAAGTATCCCTCTCCAGTAAGACTGTGTTGAGTGTTCTGGTCCACAATAGTGGGCGTGGGTTCAATTTACACTTCTGACAAGTAATTTTATTGAAAAAAAATTCTTCCTTTTTCAAAGGAAATTACGGTTCTTTGGGTAATACAAATTTAATGAATATTCTTATTTGTATTTTGTTTAAAATCTCAACATGTCAGGATGGCCGAGCGGTCTAAGGCGCCAGACTCAAGGTTCCCTTAACAGTAAGACTGTGTTGAGTGTTCTGGTCCACAATAGTGGGCGTGGGTTCGAATCCCACTTCTAACTAGTAATTTTTATTAAATTATTATTATTCCTTTTCCAAAGGCAGTAACTATTCTTTGTTTAATAATAATTTAATGAATTTTCTTATCTGTATTTTGTTTAAAGTCTCAACATGTCAGGATGGTCAAGTGGCCTAACGCCCCTGACTCAAGTATCCCTCTCCAGTAAGACTGTGTTGAGTGTTCTGGTCCACAATAGTGGGCGTGGGTTCGAATCCCACTTCTGACTAGTAATTTTTATTAAAATATTAGTATTCCTTTTCCAAAGGCACTGACTATTCTTTGTTTAATAATAATTTAATGAATTTTCTTATCTGTATTTTGCTTAAAGTCTCAACATGTCAGGATGGTCAAGTTGCCTAACGCGCCAGACTCAAGTATCCCTCTCCAGTAAGACTGTGTTGATTGTTCTGGTCCACAATAGTGGGCGTGGGTTCAATTTCCACTTCTGACAAGTAATTTTATTGAAAAAAAATTCTTCCTTTTTCACAGGAAATTACGGTTCTTTGGGTAATACAAATTTAATGAATATTCTTATTTGTATTTTGTTTAAAATCTCAACATGTCAGGATGGCCGAGCGGTCTAAGGCGCCAGACTCAAGGTTCCCTTAACAGTAAGACTGTGTTGAGTGTTCTGGTCCACAATAGTGGGCGTGGGTTCGAATCCCACTTCTGACTAGTAATTTTTATTAAATTATTATTATTCCTTTTCCAAAGACAGTGACTATTCTTTGTTTAATAATAATTTAATGAATTTTCTTATCTGTATTTTGTTTAAAGTCTCAACATGTCAGGATGGTCAAGTGGCCTAACGCGCCTGACTCAAGTATCCCTCTCCAGTAAGACTGTGTTGAGTGTCCTGGTCCACAATAGTGGGCGTGGGTTCGAATCCCACTTCTGACTAGTAATTTTTATTAAAATATATTATTTCTTTTCCAAAGGCAGTGACTATTCTTTCTTTAATAATAATTTAATGAATTTTCTTATCTGTATTTTGTTTAAAGTCTCAACATGTCAGGATGGTCAAGTGGCCTAACGCGCCAGACTCAAGTATCCCTCTCCAGTAAGACTGTGTTGAGTGTTCTGGTCCACAATAGTGGGCGTGGGTTCAATTTCCACTTCTGACAAGTAATTTTATTGAAAAAAAATTCTTCCTTTTTCAAAGGAAATTACGGTTCTTTGGGTAATACAAATTTAATGAATATTCTTATTTGTATTTTGTTTAAAATCTCAACATGTCAGGATGGCCGAGCGGTCTAAGGCGCCAGTCTCAAGGTTCCCTTAACAGTAAGACTGTGTTGAGTGTTCTGGTCCACAATAGTGGGCGTGGGTTCGAATCCCACTTCTGACTAGTAATTTTTATTAAAATATTATTATTCCTTTTCCAAAGGCAGTGACTATTCTTTGTTTAATAATAATTTAATGAATTTTCTTATCTGTATTTTGCTTAAAGTCTCAACATGTCAGGATGGTCAAGTTGCCTAACGCGCCAGACTCAAGTATCCCTCTCCAGTAAGACTGTGTTGAGTGTTCTGGTCCACAATAGTGGGCGATGGTTCAATTTACACTTCTGACAAGTAATTTTATTGAAAAAAAATTCT
>OX375878.1:96191854-96194354 GCA_947359465.1 Metellina segmentata | reverse complement strand
GGTAATACAAATTTAATGAATATTCTTATTTGTATTTTGTTTAAAATCTCAACATGTCAGGATGGCCGAGCAGTCTAAGGCGCCAGACTCAAGGTTCCTTTAACAGTAAGACTGTGTTGAGTGTTCTGGTCCACAATAGTGGGCGTGGGTTCGAATCTCACTTCTGACTAGTAATTTTTATTAAATTATTATTATTCCTTTTCCAAAGACAGTGACTATTCTTTGTTTAATAATAATTTAATGAATTTTCTTATCTGTATTTTGTTTAAATCTCAACATGTCAGGATGGCCGAGCGGTCTAAGGCGCCAGACTCAAGGTTCCCTTAACAGTAAGACTGTGTTGAGTGTTCAGGTCCACAATTGTGGGCGTGGGTTCGAATCCCACTTCTGACTAGTAATTTTTATTAAAATATTATTATTCCTTTTCCAAAGGCAGTGACTATTCTTTATTTAATAATAATTTAATGAATTTTCTTATCTGTATTTTGCTTAAAGTCTCAACATGTCAGGATGGTCAAGTGGCCTAACGCGCCTGACTCAAGTATCCCTCTCCAGTAAGACTGTGTTGAGTGTCCTGGTCCACAATAGTGGGCGTGGGTTCAATTTCCACTTCTGACAAGTAATTTTATTGAAAGTTTTTTTTTCCTTTTTCAAAGGAAATGACGTTGCTTTGTGTAATACGAATTTAATGCATATTCTTATTTGTATTTTGTTTAAATCTCAACATGTCAGGATGGCCGAGCGGTCTAAGGCGCCAGACTCAAGGTTCCCTTAACAGTAAGACTGTGTTGAGTGTTCTGGTCCACAATAGTGGGCGTGGGTTCGAATCCCACTTCTGACTAGTAATTTTTATTAAATTATTATTATTCCTTTTCCAAAGACAGTGACTATTCTTTGTTTAATAATAATTTAATGAATTTTCTTATCTGTATTTTGCTTAAAGTCTCAACATGTCAGGATGGTCAAGTGGCCTAACGCGCCTGACTCAAGTATCCCTCTCCAGTAAGACTGTGTTGAGTGTCCTGGTCCACAATAGTGGGCGTGGGTTCGAATCCCACTTCTGACTAGTAATTTTTATTAAAATATATTATTTCTTTTCCAAAGGCAGTGACTATTCTTTCTTTAATAATAATTTAATGAATTTTCTTATCTGTATTTTGTTTAAAGTCTCAACATGTCAGGATGGTCAAGTGGCCTAACGCGCCAGACTCAAGTATCCCTCTCCAGTAAGACTGTGTTGAGTGTTCTGGTCCACAATAGTGGGCGTGGGTTCAATTTCCACTTCTGACAAGTAATTTTATTGAAAAAAAATTCTTCCTTTTTCACAGGAAATTACGGTTCTTTGGGTAATACAAATTTAATGAATATTCTTATTTGTATTTTGTTTAAAATCTCAACATGTCAGGATGGCCGAGCGGTCTAAGGCGCCATACTCAAGGTTCCCTTAACAGTAAGACTGTGTTGAGTGTTCTGGTCCACAATAGTGGGCGTGGGTTCGAATCCCACTTCTGACTAGTAATTTTTATTAAATTATAATTATTCCTTTTCCAAAGACAGTGACTATTCTTTGTTTAATAATAATTTAATGAATTTTCTTATCTGTATTTTGCTTAAAGTCTCAACATGTCAGGATGGTCTAGTGGCCTAACGCGCCTGACTCAAGTATACCTCTCCAGTAAGACTGTGTTGAGTGTCCTGGTCCACAATAGTGGGCGTGGGTTCGAATCCCACTTCTGACTAGTAATTTTTATTAAAATATATTATTTCTTTTCCAAAGGCAGTGACTATTCTTTCTTTAATAATAATTTAATGAATTTTCTTATCTGTATTTTGTTTAAAGTCTCAACATGTCAGGATGGTCAAGTGGCCTAACGCGCCAGACTCAAGTATCCCTCTCCAGTAAGACTGTGTTGAGTGTTCTGGTCCACAATAGTGGGCGTGGGTTCAATTTCCACTTCTGACAAGTAATTTTATTGAAAAAAAATTCTTCCTTTTTCACAGGAAATTACGGTTCTTTGGGTAATACAAATTTAATGAATATTCTTATTTGTATTTTGTTTAAAATCTCAACATGTCAGGATGGCCGAGCGGTCTAAGGCGCCAGACTCAAGGTTCCCTTAACAGTAAGACTGTGTTGAGTGTTCTGGTCCACAATAGTGGGCGTGGGTTCGAATCCCACTTCTGACTAGTAATTTTTATTAAATTATTATTATTCCTTTTCCAAAGACAGTGACTATTCTTTGTTTAATAATAATTTAATGAATTTTCTTATCTGTATTTTGTTTAAAGTCTCAACATGTCAGGATGGTCAAGTGGCCTAACGCGCCTGACTCAAGTATCCCTCTCCAGTAAGACTGTGTTGAGTGTTCTGGTCCACAATAGTGGGCGTGGGTTCGAATCCCACTTCTGACTAGTAATTTTTATTAAAATATTAGTATTCCTTTTCCAAAGGCACTGACTATTCTTTGTTTAATAATAATTTAATGAATTTTCTTATCTG
>OX375878.1:96176854-96186854 GCA_947359465.1 Metellina segmentata | reverse complement strand
CTCCAGTTAGACTGTGTTGAGTGTTCTGGTCCACAATAGTGGGCGTGGGTTCGAATCCCACTTCTGACTAGTAATTTTTATTAAAATATTAGTATTCCTTTTCCAAAGGCACTGACTATTCTTTGTTTAATAATAATTTAATGAATTTTTTCTTATCTGTATTTTGCTTAAAGTCTCAACATGTCAGGATGGTCAAGTGGCCTAACGCGCCTGACTCAAGTATCCCTCTCCAGTAAGATTGTGTTGAGTGTCCTGGTCCACAATAGTGGGCGTGGGTTCGAATCCCACTTCTGACTAGTAATTTTTATTAAAATATATTATTTCTTTTCCAAAGGCAGTGACTATTCTTTCTTTAATAATAATTTAATGAATTTTCTTATCTGTATTTTGTTTAAAGTCTCAACATGTCAGGATGGTCAAGTGGCCTAACGCGCCAGACTCAAGTATCCCTCTCCAGTAAGACTGTGTTGAGTGTTCTGGTCCACAATAGTGGGCGTGGGTTCGAATCCCACTTCTGACTAGTAATTATTA
The DNA here is from genome assembly GCA_947359465.1 of Metellina segmentata. Taxonomy (NCBI): domain Eukaryota; kingdom Metazoa; phylum Arthropoda; class Arachnida; order Araneae; family Tetragnathidae; genus Metellina; species Metellina segmentata. Next base: position 96,186,323 of record OX375878.1, on the reverse strand, counting down.
TTATTCCTTTTCCAAAGACAGTGACTATTCTTTGTTTAATAATAATTTAATGAATTTTCTTATCTGTATTTTGCTTAAAGTCTCAACATGTCAGGATGGTCAAGTGGCCTATCGCGCCTGACTCAAGTATACCTCTCCAGTAAGACTGTGTTGAGTGTCCTGGTACACAATAGTGGGCGTGGGTTCGAATCCCACTTCTGACTAGTAATTTTTATTAAAATATATTATTTCTTTTCCAAAGGCAGTGACTATTCTTTCTTTAATAATAATTTAATGAATTTTCTTATCTGTATTTTGTTTAAAGTCTCAACATGTCAGGATGGTCAAGTGGCCTAACGCGCCAGACTCAAGTATCCCTCTCCAGTAAGACTGTGTTGAGTGTTCTGGTCCACAATAGTGGGCGTGGGTTCAATTTCCACTTCTGACAAGTAATTTTATTGAAAAAAAATTCTTCCTTTTTCACAGGAAATTACGGTTCTTTGTTTAATAATAATTTAATGAATTTTCTTATCTGTATTTTGTTTAAAGTCTCAACATGTCAGGATGGTCAAGTGGCCTAACGCGCCTGACTCAAGTATCCCTCTACAGTAAGACTGTGTTGAGTGTCCTGGTCCACAATAGTGGGCGTGGGTTCAATTTCCACTTCTGACAAGTAATTTTATTGAAAATTTTTTTTTCATTTTTCAAAGGAAATGACGGTGCTTTGTGTAATACGAATTTAATGAATATTCTTATTTGTATTTTGTTTAAATCTCAACATGTCAGGATGGCCGAGCGGTCTAAGGCGCCAGACTCAAGGTTCCCTTAACAGTAAGACTGTGTTGAGTGTTCTGGTCCACAATTGTGGGCGTGGGTTCGAATCCCACTTCTGACTAGTAATTTTTATTAAAATATTATTATTCCTTTTCCAAAGGCAGTGACTATTCTTTGTTTAATAATAATTTAATGAATTTTCTTATCTGTATTTTGCTTAAAGTCTCAACATGTCAGGATGGTCAAGTTGCCTAACGCGCCAGACTCAAGTATCCCTCTCCAGTTAGACTGTGTTGAGTGTTCTGGTCCACAATAGTGGGCGTGGGTTCGAATCCCACTTCTGACTAGTAATTTTTATTAAAATATTAGTATTCCTTTTCCAAAGGCACTGACTATTCTTTGTTTAATAATAATTTAATGAATTTTTTCTTATCTGTATTTTGCTTAAAGTCTCAACATGTCAGGATGGTCAAGTGGCCTAACGCGCCTGACTCAAGTATCCCTCTCCAGTAAGATTGTGTTGAGTGTCCTGGTCCACAATAGTGGGCGTGGGTTCGAATCCCACTTCTGACTAGTAATTTTTATTAAAATATATTATTTCTTTTCCAAAGGCAGTGACTATTCTTTCTTTAATAATAATTTAATGAATTTTCTTATCTGTATTTTGTTTAAAGTCTCAACATGTCAGGATGGTCAAGTGGCCTAACGCGCCAGACTCAAGTATCCCTCTCCAGTAAGACTGTGTTGAGTGTTCTGGTCCACAATAGTGGGCGTGGGTTCGAATCCCACTTCTGACTAGTAATTATTATTATTCCTTTTCCAAAGACAGTGACTATTCTTTGTTTAATAATAATTTAATGAATTTTCTTATCTGTATTTTGCTTAAAGTCTCAACATGTCAGGATGGTCAAGTGGCCTATCGCGCCTGACTCAAGTATACCTCTCCAGTAAGACTGTGTTGAGTGTCCTGGTACACAATAGTGGGCGTGGGTTCGAATCCCACTTCTGACTAGTAATTTTTATTAAAATATATTATTTCTTTTCCAAAGGCAGTGACTATTCTTTCTTTAATAATAATTTAATGAATTTTCTTATCTGTATTTTGTTTAAAGTCTCAACATGTCAGGATGGTCAAGTGGCCTAACGCGCCAGACTCAAGTATCCCTCTCCAGTAAGACTGTGTTGAGTGTTCTGGTCCACAATAGTGGGCGTGGGTTCAATTTCCACTTCTGACAAGTAATTTTATTGAAAAAAAATTCTTCCTTTTTCACAGGAAATTACGGTTCTTTGTTTAATAATAATTTAATGAATTTTCTTATCTGTATTTTGTTTAAAGTCTCAACATGTCAGGATGGTCAAGTGGCCTAACGCGCCTGACTCAAGTATCCCTCTACAGTAAGACTGTGTTGAGTGTCCTGGTCCACAATAGTGGGCGTGGGTTCAATTTCCACTTCTGACAAGTAATTTTATTGAAAATTTTTTTTTCATTTTTCAAAGGAAATGACGGTGCTTTGTGTAATACGAATTTAATGAATATTCTTATTTGTATTTTGTTTAAATCTCAACATGTCAGGATGGCCGAGCGGTCTAAGGCGCCAGACTCAAGGTTCCCTTAACAGTAAGACTGTGTTGAGTGTTCTGGTCCACAATTGTGGGCGTGGGTTCGAATCCCACTTCTGACTAGTAATTTTTATTAAAATATTATTATTCCTTTTCCAAAGGCAGTGACTATTCTTTGTTTAATAATAATTTAATGAATTTTCTTATCTGTATTTTGCTTAAAGTCTCAACATGTCAGGATGGTCAAGTTGCCTAACGCGCCAGACTCAAGTATCCCTCTCCAGTTAGACTGTGTTGAGTGTTCTGGTCCACAATAGTGGGCGTGGGTTCGAATCCCACTTCTGACTAGTAATTTTTATTAAAATATTAGTATTCCTTTTCCAAAGGCACTGACTATTCTTTGTTTAATAATAATTTAATGAATTTTTTCTTATCTGTATTTTGCTTAAAGTCTCAACATGTCAGGATGGTCAAGTGGCCTAACGCGCCTGACTCAAGTATCCCTCTCCAGTAAGATTGTGTTGAGTGTCCTGGTCCACAATAGTGGGCGTGGGTTCGAATCCCACTTCTGACTAGTAATTTTTATTAAAATATATTATTTCTTTTCCAAAGGCAGTGACTATTCTTTCTTTAATAATAATTTAATGAATTTTCTTATCTGTATTTTGTTTAAAGTCTCAACATGTCAGGATGGTCAAGTGGCCTAACGCGCCAGACTCAAGTATCCCTCTCCAGTAAGACTGTGTTGAGTGTTCTGGTCCACAATAGTGGGCGTGGGTTCGAATCCCACTTCTGACTAGTAATTATTATTATTCCTTTTCCAAAGACAGTGACTATTCTTTGTTTAATAATAATTTAATGAATTTTCTTATCTGTATTTTGCTTAAAGTCTCAACATGTCAGGATGGTCAAGTGGCCTATCGCGCCTGACTCAAGTATACCTCTCCAGTAAGACTGTGTTGAGTGTCCTGGTACACAATAGTGGGCGTGGGTTCGAATCCCACTTCTGACTAGTAATTTTTATTAAAATATATTATTTCTTTTCCAAAGGCAGTGACTATTCTTTCTTTAATAATAATTTAATGAATTTTCTTATCTGTATTTTGTTTAAAGTCTCAACATGTCAGGATGGTCAAGTGGCCTAACGCGCCAGACTCAAGTATCCCTCTCCAGTAAGACTGTGTTGAGTGTTCTGGTCCACAATAGTGGGCGTGGGTTCAATTTCCACTTCTGACAAGTAATTTTATTAAAAAAAAATTCTTCCTTTTTCACAGGAAATTACGGTTCTTTGGGTAATACAAATTTAATGAATATTCTTATTTGTATTTTGTTTAAATTCTCAACATGTCAGGATGGCCGAGCGGTCTAAGGCGCCAGACTCAAGGTTCCCTTAACAGTAAGACTGTGTTGAGTGTTCTGGTCCACAATAGTGGGCGTGGGTTCGAATCCCACTTCTGACTAGTAATTTTTATTAAATTATTATTATTCCTTTTCCAAAGACAGTGACTATTCTTTGTTTAATAATAATTTAATGAATTTTCTTATCTGTATTTTGTTTAAAGTCTCAACATGTCAGGATGGTCAAGTGGCCTAACGCGCCTGACTCAAGTATCCCTCTACAGTAAGACTGTGTTGAGTGTCCTGGTCCACAATAGTGGGCGTGGGTTCAATTTCCACTTCTGACAAGTAATTTTATTGAAAATTTTTTTTTCATTTTTCAAAGGAAATGACGGTGCTTTGTGTAATACGAATTTAATGAATATTCTTATTTGTATTTTGTTTAAATCTCAACATGTCAGGATGGCCGAGCGGTCTAAGGCGCCAGACTCAAGGTTCCCTTAACAGTAAGACTGTGTTGAGTGTTCTGGTCCACAATAGTGGGCGTGGGTTCGAATCCCACTTCTGACTAGTAATTTTTATTAAAATATATTATTTCTTTTCCAAAGGCAGTGACTATTCTTTCTTTAATAATAATTTAATGAATTTTCTTATCTGTATTTTGTTTAAAGTCTCAACATGTCAGGATGGTCAAGTGGCCTAACGCGCCAGACTCAAGTATCCCTCTCCAGTAAGACTGTGTTGAGTGTTCTGGTCCACAATAGTGGGCGTGGGTTCAATTTCCACTTCTGACAAGTAATTTTATTGAAAAAAAATTCTTCCTTTTTCACAGGAAATTACGGTTCTTTGGGTAATACAAATTTAGTTAATATTCTTATTTGTATTTTGTTTAAAATCTCAACATGTCAGGATGGCCGAGCGGTCTAAGGAGCCAGACTCAAGGTTCCCTTAACAGTAAGACTGTGTTGAGTGTTCTGGTCCACAATAGTGGGCGTGGGTTCGAATCCCACTTCTGACTAGTAATTTTTATTAAATTATTATTATTCCTTTTCCAAAGACAGTGACTATTCTTTGTTTAATAATAATTTAATTAATTTTCTTATCTGTATTTTGTTTAAAGTCTCAACATGTCAGGATGGTCAAGTGGCCTAACGCGCCTGACTCAAGTATCCCTCTCCAGTAAGACTGTGTTGAGTGTCCTGGTCCACAATAGTGGGCGTGGGTTCAATTTCCACTTCTGACAAGTAATTTTATTGAAAATTTTTTTTTCCTTTTTCAAAGGAAATGACGGTGCTTTGTGTAATACGAATTTAATGAATATTCTTATTTGTATTTTGTTTAAATCTCAACATGTCAGGATGGCCGAGCGGTCTAAGGCGCCAGACTCAAGGTTCCCTTAACAGTAAGACTGTGTTGAGTGTTCTGGTCCACAATTGTGGGCGTGGGTTCGAATCCCACTTCTGAATAGTAATTTTTATTAAAATATTATTATTCCTTTTCCAAAGGCAGTGACTATTCTTTGTTTAATAATAATTTAATGAATTTTCTTATCTGTATTTTGCTTAAAGTCTCAACATGTCAGGATGGTCAAGTTGCCTAACGCGCCAGACTCAAGTATCCCTCTCCAGTTAGACTGTGTTGAGTGTTCTGGTCCACAATAGTGGGCGTGGGTTCGAATCCCACTTCTGACTAGTAATTTTTATTAAAATATTAGTATTCCTTTTCCAAAGGCACTGACTATTCTTTGTTTAATAATAATTTAATGAATTTTTTCTTATCTGTATTTTGCTTAAAGTCTCAACATGTCAGGATGGTCAAGTGGCCTAACGCGCCTGACTCAAGTATCCCTCTCCAGTAAGATTGTGTTGAGTGTCCTGGTCCACAATAGTGGGCGTGGGTTCGAATCCCACTTCTGACTAGTAATTTTTATTAAAATATATTATTTCTTTTCCAAAGGCAGTGACTATTCTTTCTTTAATAATAATTTAATGAATTTTCTTATCTGTATTTTGTTTAAAGTCTCAACATGTCAGGATGGTCAAGTGGCCTAACGCGCCAGACTCAAGTATCCCTCTCCAGTAAGACTGTCTTGAGTGTTCTGGTCCACAATAGTGGGCGTGGGTTCGAATCCCACTTCTGACTAGTAATTATTATTATTCCTTTTCCAAAGACAGTGACTATTCTTTGTTTAATAATAATTTAATGAATTTTCTTATCTGTATTTTGCTTAAAGTCTCAACATGTCAGGATGGTCAAGTGGCCTATCGCGCCTGACTCAAGTATACCTCTCCAGTAAGACTGTGTTGAGTGTCCTGGTACACAATAGTGGGCGTGGGTTCGAATCCCACTTCTGACTAGTAATTTTTATTAAAATATATTATTTCTTTTCCAAAGGCAGTGACTATTCTTTCTTTAATAATAATTTAATGAATTTTCTTATCTGTATTTTGTTTAAAGTCTCAACATGTCAGGATGGTCAAGTGGCCTAACGCGCCAGACTAAAGTATCCCTCTCCAGTAAGACTGTGTTGAGTGTTCTGGTCCACAATAGTGGGCGTGGGTTCAATTTCCACTTCTGACAAGTAATTTTATTGAAAAAAAATTCTTCCTTTTTCACAGGAAATTACGGTTCTTTGGGTAATACAAATTTAATGAATATTCTTATTTGTATTTTGTTTAAAATCTCAACATGTCAGGATGGCCGAGCGGTCTAAGGCGCCAGACTCAAGGTTCCATTAACAGTAAGACTGTGTTGAGTGTTCTGGTCCACAATAGTCTGCGTGGGTTCGAATCCCACTTCTGACTAGTAATTTTTATTAAATTATTATTATTCCTTTTCCAAAGACAGTGACTATTCTTTGTTTAATAATAATTTAATGAATTTTCTTATCTGTATTTTGTTTAAAGTCTCAACATGTCAGGATGGTCAAGTGGCCTAACGCGCCAGACTCAAGTATCCCTCTCCAGTAAGACTGTGTTGAGTGTTCTGGTCCACAATAGTGGGCGTGGGTTCAATTTCCACTTCTGACAAGTAATTTTATTGAAAAAAAATTCTTCCTTTTTCACAGGAAATTACGGTTCTTTGGGTAATACAAATTTAGTTAATATTCTTATTTGTATTTTGTTTAAAATCTCAACATGTCAGGATGGCCGAGCGGTCTAAGGAGCCAGACTCAAGGTTCCCTTAACAGTAAGACTGTGTTGAGTGTTCTGGTCCACAATAGTGGGCGTGGGTTCGAATCCCACTTCTGACTAGTAATTTTTATTAAATTATTATTATTCCTTTTCCAAAGACAGTGACTATTCTTTGTTTAATAATAATTTAATTAATTTTCTTATCTGTATTTTGTTTAAAGTCTCAACATGTCAGGATGGTCAAGTGGCCTAACGCGCCTGAATCAAGTATCCCTCTCCAGTAAGACTGTGTTGAGTGTCCTGGTCCACAATAGTGGGCGTGGGTTCAATTTCCACTTCTGACAAGTAATTTTATTGAAAATTTTTTTTTCCTTTTTCAAAGGAAATGACGGTGCTTTGTGTAATACGAATTTAATGAATATTCTTATTTGTATTTTGTTTAAATCTCAACATGTCAGGATGGCCGAGCGGTCTAAGGCGCTAGACTCAAGGTTCCCTTAACAGTAAGACTGTGTTGAGTGTTCTGGTCCACAATTGTGGGCGTGGGTTCGAATCCCACTTCTGACTAGTAATTTTTATTAAAATATTATTATTCCTTTTCCAAAGGCAGTGACTATTCTTTGTTTAATAATAATTTAATGAATTTTCTTATCTGTATTTTGCTTAAAGTCTCAACATGTCAGGATGGTCAAGTTGCCTAACGCGCCAGACTCAAGTATCCCTCTCCAGTTAGACTGTGTTGAGTGTTCTGGTCCACAATAGTGGGCGTGGGTTCGAATCCCACTTCTGACTAGTAATTTTTATTAAAATATTAGTATTCCTTTTCCAAAGGCACTGACTATTCTTTGTTTAATAATAATTTAATGAATTTTTTCTTATCTGTATTTTGCTTAAAGTCTCAACATGTCAGGATGGTCAAGTGGCCTAACGCGCCTGACTCAAGTATCCCTCTCCAGTAAGATTGTGTTGAGTGTCCTGGTCCACAATAGTGGGCGTGGGTTCGAATCCCACTTCTGACTAGTAATTTTTATTAAAATATATTATTTCTTTTCCAAAGGCAGTGACTATTCTTTCTTTAATAATAATTTAATGAATTTTCTTATCTGTATTTTGTTTAAAGTCTCAACATGTCAGGATGGTCAAGTGGCCTAACGCGCCAGACTCAAGTATCCCTCTCCAGTAAGACTGTCTTGAGTGTTCTGGTCCACAATAGTGGGCGTGGGTTCGAATCCCACTTCTGACTAGTAATTATTATTATTCCTTTTCCAAAGACAGTGACTATTCTTTGTTTAATAATAATTTAATGAATTTTCTTATCTGTATTTTGCTTAAAGTCTCAACATGTCAGGATGGTCAAGTGGCCTATCGCGCCTGACTCAAGTATACCTCTCCAGTAAGACTGTGTTGAGTGTCCTGGTACACAATAGTGGGCGTGGGTTCGAATCCCACTTCTGACTAGTAATTTTTATTAAAATATATTATTTCTTTTCCAAAGGCAGTGACTATTCTTTCTTTAATAATAATTTAATGAATTTTCTTATCTGTATTTTGTTTAAAGTCTCAACATGTCAGGATGGTCAAGTGGCCTAACGCGCCAGACTCAAGTATCCCTCTCCAGTAAGACTGTGTTGAGTGTTCTGGTCCACAATAGTGGGCGTGGGTTCAATTTCCACTTCTGACAAGTAATTTTATTGAAAAAAAATTCTTCCTTTTTCACAGGAAATTACGGTTCTTTGGGTAATACAAATTTAATGAATATTCTTATTTGTATTTTGTTTAAAATCTCAACATGTCAGGATGGCCGAGCGGTCTAAGGCGCCAGACTCAAGGTTCCATTAACAGTAAGACTGTGTTGAGTGTTCTGGTCCACAATAGTCTGCGTGGGTTCGAATCCCACTTCTGACTAGTAATTTTTATTAAATTATTATTATTCCTTTTCCAAAGACAGTGACTATTCTTTGTTTAATAATAATTTAATGAATTTTCTTATCTGTATTTTGTTTAAAGTCTCAACATGTCAGGATGGTCAAGTGGCCTAACGCGCCTGACTCAAGTATCCCTCTACAGTAAGACTGTGTTGAGTGTCCTGGTCCACAATAGTGGGCGTGGGTTCAATTTCCACTTCTGACAAGTAATTTTATTGAAAATTTTTTTTTCATTTTTCAAAGGAAATGACGGTGCTTTGTGTAATACGAATTTAATGAATATTCTTATTTGTATTTTGTTTAAATCTCAACATGTCAGGATGGCCGAGCGGTCTAAGGCGCCAGACTCAAGGTTCCCTTAATAGTAAGACTGTGTTGAGTGTTCTGGTCCACAATTGTGGGCGAGGGTTCGAATCCCACTTCTGACTAGTAATTTTTATTAAAATATTATTATTCCTTTTCCAAAGGCAGTGAATATTCTTTGTTTAATAATAATTTAATGAATTTTCTTATCTGTATTTTGCTTAAAGTCTCAACATGTCAGGATGGTCAAATTGCCTAACGCGCCAGACTCAAGTATACCTCTCCAGTTAGACTGTGTTGAGTGTTCTGGTCCACAATAGTGGGCGTGGGTTCGAATCCCACTTCTGACTAGTAATTTTTATTAAAATATTAGTATTCCTTTTCCAAAGGCACTGACTATTCTTTGTTTAATAATAATTTAATGAATTTTCTTATCTGTATTTTGCTTAAAGTCTC
>OX375878.1:96164354-96166854 GCA_947359465.1 Metellina segmentata | reverse complement strand
ATTAAAATATTATTATTCCTTTTCCAAAGGCAGTGACTATTCTTTGTTTAATAATAATTTAATGAATTTTCTTATCTGTATTTTGCTTAAAGTCTCAACATGTCAGGATGGTCAAGTTGCCTAACGCGCCAGACTCAAGTATACCTCTCCAGTTAGACTGTGTTGAGTGTTCTGGTCCACAATTGTGGGCGTGGGTTCAATTTACACTTCTGACAAGTAATTGTATTGAAAAAAAATTCTTCCTTTTTCAAAGGAAATTACGGTTCTTTGGGTAATACAAATTTAATGAATATTCTTATTTGTATTTTGTTTAAAATCTCAACATGTCAGGATGGCCGAGCTGTCTAAGGCGCCAGACTCAAGGTTCCCTTAACAGTAAGACTGTGTTGAGTGTTCTGGTCCACAATAGTGGGCGTGGGTTCGAATCCCACTTCTGACTAGTAATTTTTATTAAATTATTATTATTCCTTTTCCAAAGACAGTGACTATTCTTTGTTTAATAATAATTTAATGAAATTTCTTATCTGTATTTTGCTTAAAGTCTCAACATGTCAGGATGGTCAAGTTGCCTAACGCGCCAGACTCAAGTATCCCTCTCCAGTAAGACTGTGTTGAGTGTCCTGGTCCACAATAGTGGGCGTGGGTTCGAATCCCACTTCTGACTAGTAATTTTTATTAAAATATATTATTTCTTTTCCAAAGGCAGTGACTATTCTTTCTTTAATAATAATTTAATGAATTTTCTTATCTGTATTTTGTTTAAAGTCTCAACATGTCAGGATGGTCAAGTGGCCTAACGCGCCAGACTCAAGTATCCCTCTCCAGTAAGACTGTGTTGAGTGTTCTGGTCCACAATTGTGGGCGTGGGTTCGAATCCCACTTCTGACTAGTAATTTTTATTAAAATATTATTATTCCTTTTCCAAAGGCAGTGACTATTCTTTGTTTAATAATAATTTAATGAATTTTCTTATCTGTATTTTGCTTAAAGTCTCAATATGTCAGGATAATCAAGTTGCCTAACGCGCCAGACTCAAGTATCCCTCTCCAGTAAGACTGTGTTGAGTGTTCTGGTCCACAATAGTGGGCGTGGGTTCGAATCCCACTTCTGACTAGTAATTATTATTATTCCTTTTCCAAAGACAGTGACTATTCTTTGTTTAATAATAATTTAATGAATTTTCTTATCTGTATTTTGCTTAAAGTCTCAACATGTCAGGATGGTCAAGTGGCCTATCGCGCCTGACTCAAGTATACCTCTCCAGTAAGACTGTGTTGAGTGTCCTGGTACACAATAGTGGGCGTGGGTTCGAATCCCACTTCTGACTAGTAATTTTTATTAAAATATATTATTTCTTTTCCAAAGGCAGTGACTATTCTTTCTTTAATAATAATTTAATGAATTTTCTTATCTGTATTTTGTTTAAAGTCTCAACATGTCAGGATGGTCAAGTGGCCTAACGCGCCAGACTCAAGTATCCCTCTCCAGTAAGACTGTGTTGAGTGTTCTGGTCCACAATAGTGGGCGTGGGTTCAATTTCCACTTCTGACAAGTAATTTTATTGAAAAAAAATTCTTCCTTTTTCACAGGAAATTACGGTTCTTTGGGTAATACAAATTTAATGAATATTCTTATTTGTATTTTGTTTAAAATCTCAACATGTCAGGATGGCCGAGCGGTCTAAGGCGCCAGACTCAAGGTTCCCTTAACAGTAAGACTGTGTTGAGTGTTCTGGTTCACAATAGTGGGCGTGGGTTCGAATCCCACTTCTGACTAGTAATTTTTATTAAATTATTATTATTCCTTTTCCAAAGACAGTGACTATTCTTTGTTTAATAATAATTTAATGAATTTTCTTATCTGTATTTTGTTTAAAGTCACAACATGTCAGGATGGTCAAGTGGCCTAACGCGCCTGACTCAAGTATCCCTCTACAGTAAGACTGTGTTGAGTGTCCTGGTCCACAATAGTGGGCGTGGGTTCAATTTCCACTTCTGACAAGTAATTTTATTGAAATTTTTTTTTTCATTTTTCAAAGGAAATGACGGTGCTTTGTGTAATACGAATTTAATGAATATTCTTATTTGTATTTTGTTTAAATCTCAACATGTCAGGATGGCCGAGCGGTCTAAGGCGCCAGACTCAAGGTTCCCTTAATAGTAAGACTGTGTTGAGTGTTCTGGTCCACAATTGTGGGCGTGGGTTCGAATCCCACTTCTGACTAGTCATTTTTATTAAAATATTATTATTCCTTTTCCAAAGGCAGTGACTATTCTTTGTTTAATAATAATTTAATGAATTTTCTTATCTGTATTTTGCTTAAAGTCTCAACATGTCAGGATGGTCAAATTGCCTAACGCGCCAGACTCAAGTATACCTCTCCAGTTAGACTGTGTTGAGTGTTCTGGTCCACAATAGTGGGCGTGGGTTCGAATCCCACTTCTGACTAGTAATTTTTATTAAAATATTAGTATTCCTTTTCCAAAGGCACTGACTATTC
>OX375878.1:96076854-96159354 GCA_947359465.1 Metellina segmentata | reverse complement strand
TTGCCTAACGCGCCAGACTCAAGTATCCCTCTCCAGTAAGACTGTGTTGAGTGTCCTGGTCCACAATAGTGGGCGTGGGTTCGAATCCCACTTCTGACTAGTAATTTTTATTAAAATATATTATTTCTTTTCCAAAGGCAGTGACTATTCTTTCTTTAATAATAATTTAATGAATTTTCTTATCTGTATTTTGTTTAAAGTCTCAACATGTCAGGATGGTCAAGTGGCCTAACGCGCCAGACTCAAGTATCCCTCTCCAGTAAGACTGTGTTGAGTGTTCTGGTCCACAATTGTGGGCGTGGGTTCGAATCCCACTTCTGACTAGTAATTTTTATTAAAATATTATTATTCCTTTTCCAAAGGCAGTGACTATTCTTTGTTTAATAATAATTTAATGAATTTTCTTATCTGTATTTTGCTTAAAGTCTCAATATGTCAGGATAATCAAGTTGCCTAACGCGCCAGACTCAAGTATCCCTCTCCAGTAAGACTGTGTTGAGTGTTCTGGTCCACAATAGTGGGCGTGGGTTCGAATCCCACTTCTGACTAGTAATTATTATTATTCCTTTTCCAAAGACAGTGACTATTCTTTGTTTAATAATAATTTAATGAATTTTCTTATCTGTATTTTGCTTAAAGTCTCAACATGTCAGGATGGTCAAGTGGCCTATCGCGCCTGACTCAAGTATACCTCTCCAGTAAGACTGTGTTGAGTGTCCTGGTACACAATAGTGGGCGTGGGTTCGAATCCCACTTCTGACTAGTAATTTTTATTAAAATATATTATTTCTTTTCCAAAGGCAGTGACTATTCTTTCTTTAATAATAATTTAATGAATTTTCTTATCTGTATTTTGTTTAAAGTCTCAACATGTCAGGATGGTCAAGTGGCCTAACGCGCCAGACTCAAGTATCCCTCTCCAGTAAGACTGTGTTGAGTGTTCTGGTCCACAATAGTGGGCGTGGGTTCAATTTCCACTTCTGACAAGTAATTTTATTGAAAAAAAATTCTTCCTTTTTCACAGGAAATTACGGTTCTTTGGGTAATACAAATTTAATGAATATTCTTATTTGTATTTTGTTTAAAATCTCAACATGTCAGGATGGCCGAGCGGTCTAAGGCGCCAGACTCAAGGTTCCCTTAACAGTAAGACTGTGTTGAGTGTTCTGGTTCACAATAGTGGGCGTGGGTTCGAATCCCACTTCTGACTAGTAATTTTTATTAAATTATTATTATTCCTTTTCCAAAGACAGTGACTATTCTTTGTTTAATAATAATTTAATGAATTTTCTTATCTGTATTTTGTTTAAAGTCACAACATGTCAGGATGGTCAAGTGGCCTAACGCGCCTGACTCAAGTATCCCTCTACAGTAAGACTGTGTTGAGTGTCCTGGTCCACAATAGTGGGCGTGGGTTCAATTTCCACTTCTGACAAGTAATTTTATTGAAATTTTTTTTTTCATTTTTCAAAGGAAATGACGGTGCTTTGTGTAATACGAATTTAATGAATATTCTTATTTGTATTTTGTTTAAATCTCAACATGTCAGGATGGCCGAGCGGTCTAAGGCGCCAGACTCAAGGTTCCCTTAATAGTAAGACTGTGTTGAGTGTTCTGGTCCACAATTGTGGGCGTGGGTTCGAATCCCACTTCTGACTAGTAATTTTTATTAAAATATTATTATTCCTTTTCCAAAGGCAGTGACTATTCTTTGTTTAATAATAATTTAATGAATTTTCTTATCTGTATTTTGCTTAAAGTCTCAACATGTCAGGATGGTCAAATTGCCTAACGCGCCAGACTCAAGTATACCTCTCCAGTTAGACTGTGTTGAGTGTTCTGGTCCACAATAGTGGGCGTGGGTTCGAATCCCACTTCTGACTAGTAATTTTTATTAAAATATTAGTATTCCTTTTCCAAAGGCACTGACTATTCTTTGTTTAATAATAATTTAATGAATTTTCTTATCTGTATTTTGCTAAAAGTCTCAACATGTCGGGATGGTCAAGTTGTCTAACGCGCCTGACTCAAGTATCCCTCTCCAGTAAGACTGTGTTGAGTGTCCTGGTCCTCAATAGTGGGCGTGGGTTCGAATCCCACTTCTGACTAGTAATTTTTATTAAAATATATTATTTCTTCTCCAAAGGCAGTGACTATTCTTTCTTTAATAATAATTTAATGAATTTTCTTATCTGTATTTTGTTTAAAGTCTCAACATGTCAGGATGGTCAAGTGGCCTAACGCGCCAGACTCAAGTATCCCTCTCCAGTAAGACTGTGTTGAGTGTTCTGGTCCACAATAGTGGGCGTGGGTTCAATTTCCACTTCTGACAAGTAATTTTATTGAAACTAAATTCTTCCTTTTTCACAGGAAATTACGGTTCTTTGGGTAATACAAATTTAATGAATATTCTTATTTGTATTTTGTTTAAAACCTCAACATGTCAGGATGGCCGAGCGGTCTAAGGCGCCAGACTCAAGGTTCCCTTAACAGTAAGACTGTGTTGAGTGTTCTGGTCCACAATAGTGGGCGTGGGTTCGAATCCCACTTCTGACTAGTAATTTTTATTAAATTATTATTATTCCTTTTCCAAAGACAGTGACTATTCTTTGTTTAATAATAATTTAATGAATTTTCTTATCTGTATTTTGCTTAAAGTCTCAACATGTCAGGATGGTCAAGTGGCCTAACGCGCCAGACTCAAGTATCCCTCTCCAGTAAGACTGTGTTGAGTGTTCTGGTCCACAATAGTGGGCGTGGGTTCAATTTCCACTTCTGACAAGTAATTTTATTGAAAAAAAATTCTTCCTTTTTCACAGGAAATTACGGTTCTTTGGGTAATACAAATTTAATGAATATTCTTATTTGTATTTTGTTTAAAATCTCAACATGTCAGGATGGCCGAGCGGTCTAAGGCGCCAGACTCAAGGTTCCCTTAACAGTAAGACTGTGTTGAGTGTTCTGGTCCACAATAGTGGGCGTGGGTTCGAATCCCACTTCTGACTAGTAATTTTTATTAAAATATATTATTTCTTTTCCAAAGGCAGTGACTATTCTTTGTTTAATAATAATTTAATGAATTTTCTTATCTGTATTTTGCTTAAAGTCTCAATATGTCAGGATAATCAAGTTGCCTAACGCGCCAGACTCAAGTATCCCTCTCCAGTAAGACTGTGTTGAGTGTTCTGGTCCACAATAGTGGGCGTGGGTTCGAATCCCACTTCTGACTAGTAATTATTATTATTCCTTTTCCAAAGACAGTGACTATTCTTTGTTTAATAATAATTTAATGAATTTTCTTATCTGTATTTTGCTTAAAGTCTCAACATGTCAGGATGGTCAAGTGGCCTATCGCGCCTGACTCAAGTATACCTCTCCAGTAAGACTGTGTTGAGTGTCCTGGTACACAATAGTGGGCGTGGGTTCGAATCCCACTTCTGACTAGTAATTTTTATTAAAATATATTATTTCTTTTCCAAAGGCAGTGACTATTCTTTCTTTAATAATAATTTAATGAATTTTCTTATCTGTATTTTGTTTAAAGTCTCAACATGTCAGGATGGTCAAGTGGCCTAACGCGCCAGACTCAAGTATCCCTCTCCAGTAAGACTGTGTTGAGTGTTCTGGTCCACAATAGTGGGCGTGGGTTCAATTTCCACTTCTGACAAGTAATTTTATTGAAAAAAAATTCTTCCTTTTTCACAGGAAATTACGGTTCTTTGGGTAATACAAATTTAATGAATATTCTTATTTGTATTTTGTTTAAAATCTCAACATGTCAGGATGGCCGAGCGGTCTAAGGCGCCAGACTCAAGGTTCCCTTAACAGTAAGACTGTGTTGAGTGTTCTGGTTCACAATAGTGGGCGTGGGTTCGAATCCCACTTCTGACTAGTAATTTTTATTAAATTATTATTATTCCTTTTCCAAAGACAGTGACTATTCTTTGTTTAATAATAATTTAATGAATTTTCTTATCTGTATTTTGTTTAAAGTCACAACATGTCAGGATGGTCAAGTGGCCTAACGCGCCTGACTCAAGTATCCCTCTACAGTAAGACTGTGTTGAGTGTCCTGGTCCACAATAGTGGGCGTGGGTTCAATTTCCACTTCTGACAAGTAATTTTATTGAAATTTTTTTTTTCATTTTTCAAAGGAAATGACGGTGCTTTGTGTAATACGAATTTAATGAATATTCTTATTTGTATTTTGTTTAAATCTCAACATGTCAGGATGGCCGAGCGGTCTAAGGCGCCAGACTCAAGGTTCCCTTAATAGTAAGACTGTGTTGAGTGTTCTGGTCCACAATTGTGGGCGTGGGTTCGAATCCCACTTCTGACTAGTAATTTTTATTAAAATATTATTATTCCTTTTCCAAAGGCAGTGACTATTCTTTGTTTAATAATAATTTAATGAATTTTCTTATCTGTATTTTGCTTAAAGTCTCAACATGTCAGGATGGTCAAATTGCCTAACGCGCCAGACTCAAGTATACCTCTCCAGTTAGACTGTGTTGAGTGTTCTGGTCCACAATAGTGGGCGTGGGTTCGAATCCCACTTCTGACTAGTAATTTTTATTAAAATATTAGTATTCCTTTTCCAAAGGCACTGACTATTCTTTGTTTAATAATAATTTAATGAATTTTCTTATCTGTATTTTGCTTAAAGTCTCAACATGTCGGGATGGTCAAGTTGTCTAACGCGCCTGACTCAAGTATCCCTCTCCAGTAAGACTGTGTTGAGTGTCCTGGTCCTCAATAGTGGGCGTGGGTTCGAATCCCACTTCTGACTAGTAATTTTTATTAAAATATATTATTTCTTCTCCAAAGGCAGTGACTATTCTTTCTTTAATAATAATTTAATGAATTTTCTTATCTGTATTTTGTTTAAAGTCTCAACATGTCAGGATGGTCAAGTGGCCTAACGCGCCAGACTCAAGTATCCCTCTCCAGTAAGACTGTGTTGAGTGTTCTGGTCCACAATAGTGGGCGTGGGTTCAATTTCCACTTCTGAGAAGTAATTTTATTGAAACTAAATTCTTCCTTTTTCACAGGAAATTACGGTTCTTTGGGTAATACAAATTTAATGAATATTCTTATTTGTATTTTGTTTAAAACCTCAACATGTCAGGATGGCCGAGCGGTCTAAGGCGCCAGACTCAAGGTTCCCTTAACAGTAAGACTGTGTTGAGTGTTCTGGTCCACAATAGTGGGCGTGGGTTCGAATCCCACTTCTGACTAGTAATTTTTATTAAATTATTATTATTCCTTTTCCAAAGACAGTGACTATTCTTTGTTTAATAATAATTTAATGAATTTTCTTATCTGTATTTTGCTTAAAGTCTCAACATGTCAGGATGGTCAAGTGGCCTAACGCGCCAGACTCAAGTATCCCTCTCCAGTAAGACTGTGTTGAGTGTTCTGGTCCACAATAGTGGGCGTGGGTTCAATTTCCACTTCTGACAAGTAATTTTATTGAAAAAAAATTCTTCCTTTTTCACAGGAAATTACGGTTCTTTGGGTAATACAAATTTAATGAATATTCTTATTTGTATTTTGTTTAAAATCTCAACATGTCAGGATGGCCGAGCGGTCTAAGGCGCCAGACTCAAGGTTCCCTTAACAGTAAGACTGTGTTGAGTGTTCTGGTCCACAATAGTGGGCGTGGGTTCGAATCCCACTTCTGACTAGTAATTTTTATTAAATTATTATTATTCCTTTTCCAAAGACAGTGACTATTCTTTGTTTAATAATAATTTAATGAATTTTCTTATCTGTATTTTGTTTAAAGTCTCAACATGTCAGGATGGTCAAGTGGCCTAACGCGCCTGACTCAAGTATCCCTCTCCAGTAAGACTGTGTTGAGTGTCCTGGTCCACAATAGTGGGCGTGGGTTCAATTTCCACTTCTGACAAGTAATTTTATTGAAAAATTTTTTTTCCTTTTTCAAAGGAAATGACGGTGCTTTGTGTAATACGAATTTAATGAATATTCTTATTTGTATTTTGTTTAAATCTCAACATGTCAGGATGGCCGAGCGGTCTAAGGCGCCAGACTCAAGGTTCCCTTAACAGTAAGACTGTGTTGAGTGTTCTGGTCCACAATTGTGGGCGTGGGTTCGAATCCCATTTCTGACTAGTAATTTTTATTAAAATATTATTATTCCTTTTCCAAAGGCAGTGACTATTCTTTGTTTAATAATAATTTAATGAATTTTCTTATCTGTATTTTGCTTAAAGTCTCAACATGTCAGGATGGTCAAGTTGCCTAACGCGCCAGACTCAAGTATACCTCTCCAGTTAGACTGTGTTGAGTGTTCTGGTCCACAATTGTGGGCGTGGGTTCAATTTACACTTCTGACAAGTAATTGTATTGAAAAAAAATTCTTCCTTTTTCAAAGGAAATTACGGTTCTTTGGGTAATACAAATTTAATGAATATTCTTATTTGTATTTTGTTTAAAATCTCAACATGTCAGGATGGCCGAGCTGTCTAAGGCGCCAGACTCAAGGTTCCCTTAACAGTAAGACTGTGTTGAGTGTTCTGGTCCACAGTAGTGGGCGTGGGTTCGAATCCCACTTCTGACTAGTAATTTTTATTAAATTATTATTATTCCTTTTCCAAAGACAGTGACTATTCTTTGTTTAATAATAATTTAATGAAATTTCTTATCTGTATTTTGCTTAAAGTCTCAACATGTCAGGATGGTCAAGTTGCCTAACGCGCCAGACTCAAGTATCCCTCTCCAGTAAGACTGTGTTGAGTGTCCTGGTCCACAATAGTGGGCGTGGGTTCGAATCCCACTTCTGACTAGTAATTTTTATTAAAATATATTATTTCTTTTCCAAAGGCAGTGACTATTCTTTCTTTAATAATAATTTAATGAATTTTCTTATCTGTATTTTGTTTAAAGTCTCAACATGTCAGGATGGTCAAGTGGCCTAACGCGCCAGACTCAAGTATCCCTCTCCAGTAAGACTGTGTTGAGTGTTCTGGTCCACAATTGTGGGCGTGGGTTCGAATCCCACTTCTGACTAGTAATTTTTATTAAAATATTATTATTCCTTTTCCAAAGGCAGTGACTATTCTTTGTTTAATAATAATTTAATGAATTTTCTTATCTGTATTTTGCTTAAAGTCTCAATATGTCAGGATAATCAAGTTGCCTAACGCGCCAGACTCAAGTATCCCTCTCCAGTAAGACTGTGTTGAGTGTTCTGGTCCACAATAGTGGGCGTGGGTTCGAATCCCACTTCTGACTAGTAATTATTATTATTCCTTTTCCAAAGACAGTGACTATTCTTTGTTTAATAATAATTTAATGAATTTTCTTATCTGTATTTTGCTTAAAGTCTCAACATGTCAGGATGGTCAAGTGGCCTATCGCGCCTGACTCAAGTATACCTCTCCAGTAAGACTGTGTTGAGTGTCCTGGTACACAATAGTGGGCGTGGGTTCGAATCCCACTTCTGACTAGTAATTTTTATTAAAATATATTATTTCTTTTCCAAAGGCAGTGACTATTCTTTCTTTAATAATAATTTAATGAATTTTCTTATCTGTATTTTGTTTAAAGTCTCAACATGTCAGGATGGTCAAGTGGCCTAACGCGCCAGACTCAAGTATCCCTCTCCAGTAAGACTGTGTTGAGTGTTCTGGTCCACAATAGTGGGCGTGGGTTCAATTTCCACTTCTGACAAGTAATTTTATTGAAAAAAAATTCTTCCTTTTTCACAGGAAATTACGGTTCTTTGGGTAATACAAATTTAATGAATATTCTTATTTGTATTTTGTTTAAAATCTCAACATGTCAGGATGGCCGAGCGGTCTAAGGCGCCAGACTCAAGGTTCCCTTAACAGTAAGACTGTGTTGAGTGTTCTGGTCCACAATAGTGGGCGTGGGTTCGAATCCCACTTCTGACTAGTAATTTTTATTAAATTATTATTATTCCTTTTCCAAAGACAGTGACTATTCTTTGTTTAATAATAATTTAATGAATTTTCTTATCTGTATTTTGTTTAAAGTCACAACATGTCAGGATGGTCAAGTGGCCTAACGCGCCTGACTCAAGTATCCCTCTACAGTAAGACTGTGTTGAGTGTCCTGGTCCACAATAGTGGGCGTGGGTTCAATTTCCACTTCTGACAAGTAATTTTATTGAAATTTTTTTTTTCATTTTTCAAAGGAAATGACGGTGCTTTGTGTAATACGAATTTAATGAATATTCTTATTTGTATTTTGTTTAAATCTCAACATGTCAGGATGGCCGAGCGGTCTAAGGCGCCAGACTCAAGGTTCCCTTAATAGTAAGACTGTGTTGAGTGTTCTGGTCCACAATTGTGGGCGTGGGTTCGAATCCCACTTTTGACTAGTAATTTTTATTAAAATATTATTATTCCTTTTCCAAAGGCAGTGACTATTCTTTGTTTAATAATAATTTAATGAATTTTCTTATCTGTATTTTGCTTAAAGTCTCAACATGTCAGGATGGTCAAATTGCCTAACGCGCCAGACTCAAGTATACCTCTCCAGTTAGACTGTGTTGAGTGTTCTGGTCCACAATAGTGGGCGTGGGTTCGAATCCCACTTCTGACTAGTAATTTTTATTAAAATATTAGTATTCCTTTTCCAAAGGCACTGACTATTCTTTGTTTAATAATAATTTAATGAATTTTCTTATCTGTATTTTGCTTAAAGTCTCAACATGTCAGGATGGTCAAGTTGTCTAACGCGCCTGACTCAAGTATCCCTCTCCAGTAAGACTGTGTTGAGTGTCCTGGTCCACAATAGTGGGCGTGGGTTCGAATCCCACTTCTGACTAGTAATTTTTATTAAAATATATTATTTCTTCTCCAAAGGCAGTGGCTATTCTTTCTTTAATAATAATTTAATGAATTTTCTTATCTGTATTTTGTTTAAAGTCTCAACATGTCAGGATGGTCAAGTGGCCTAACGCGCCAGACTCAAGTATCCCTCTCCAGTAAGACTGTGTTGAGTGTTCTGGTCCACAATAGTGGGCGTGGGTTCAATTTCCACTTCTGACAAGTAATTTTATTGAAACTAAATTCTTCCTTTTTCACAGGAAATTACGGTTCTTTGGGTAATACAAATTTAATGAATATTCTTATTTGTATTTTGTTTAAAATCTCAACATGTCAGGATGGCCGAGCGGTCTAAGGCGCCAGACTCAAGGTTCCCTTAACAGTAAGACTGTGTTGAGTGTTCTGGTCCACAATAGTGGGCGTGGGTTCGAATCCCACTTCTGACTAGTAATTTTTATTAAATTATTATTATTCCTTTTCCAAAGACAGTGACTATTCTTTGTTTAATAATAATTTAATGAATTTTCTTATCTGTATTTTGCTTAAAGTCTCAACATGTCAGGATGGTCAAGTGGCCTAACGCGCCAGACTCAAGTATCCCTCTCCAGTAAGACTGTGTTGAGTGTTCTGGTCCACAATAGTGGGCGTGGGTTCAATTTCCACTTCTGACAAGTAATTTTATTGAAAAAAAATTCTTCCTTTTTCACAGGAAATTACGGTTCTTTGGGTAATACAAATTTAATGAATATTCTTATTTGTATTTTGTTTAAAATCTCAACATGTCAGGATGGCCGAGCGGTCTAAGGCGCCAGACTCAAGGTTCCCTTAACAGTAAGACTGTGTTGAGTGTTCTGGTCCACAATAGTGGGCGTGGGTTCGAATCCCACTTCTGACTAGTAATTTTTATTAAATTATTATTATTCCTTTTCCAAAGACAGTGACTATTCTTTGTTTAATAATAATTTAATGAATTTTCTTATCTGTATTTTGTTTAAAGTCTCAACATGTCAGGATGGTCAAGTGGCCTAACGCGCCTGACTCAAGTATCCCTCTCCAGTAAGACTGTGTTGAGTGTCCTGGTCCACAATAGTGGGCGTGGGTTCAATTTCCACTTCTGACAAGTAATTTTATTGAAAAATTTTTTTTCCTTTTTCAAAGGAAATGACGGTGCTTTGTGTAATACGAATTTAATGAATATTCTTATTTGTATTTTGTTTAAATCTCAACATGTCAGGATGGCCGAGCGGTCTAAGGCGCCAGACTCAAGGTTCCCTTAACAGTAAGACTGTGTTGAGTGTTCTGGTCCACAATTGTGGGCGTGGGTTCGAATCCCATTTCTGACTAGTAATTTTTATTAAAATATTATTATTCCTTTTCCAAAGGCAGTGACTATTCTTTGTTTAATAATAATTTAATGAATTTTCTTATCTGTATTTTGCTTAAAGTCTCAACATGTCAGGATGGTCAAGTTGCCTAACGCGCCAGACTCAAGTATACCTCTCCAGTTAGACTGTGTTGAGTGTTCTGGTCCACAATTGTGGGCGTGGGTTCAATTTACACTTCTGACAAGTAATTGTATTGAAAAAAAATTCTTCCTTTTTCAAAGGAAATTACGGTTCTTTGGGTAATACAAATTTAATGAATATTCTTATTTGTATTTTGTTTAAAATCTCAACATGTCAGGATGGCCGAGCTGTCTAAGGCGCCAGACTCAAGGTTCCCTTAACAGTAAGACTGTGTTGAGTGTTCTGGTCCACAGTAGTGGGCGTGGGTTCGAATCCCACTTCTGACTAGTAATTTTTATTAAATTATTATTATTCCTTTTCCAAAGACAGTGACTATTCTTTGTTTAATAATAATTTAATGAAATTTCTTATCTGTATTTTGCTTAAAGTCTCAACATGTCAGGATGGTCAAGTTGCCTAACGCGCCAGACTCAAGTATCCCTCTCCAGTAAGACTGTGTTGAGTGTCCTGGTCCACAATAGTGGGCGTGGGTTCGAATCCCACTTCTGACTAGTAATTTTTATTAAAATATATTATTTCTTTTCCAAAGGCAGTGACTATTCTTTCTTTAATAATAATTTAATGAATTTTCTTATCTGTATTTTGTTTAAAGTCTCAACATGTCAGGATGGTCAAGTGGCCTAACGCGCCAGACTCAAGTATCCCTCTCCAGTAAGACTGTGTTGAGTGTTCTGGTCCACAATTGTGGGCGTGGGTTCGAATCCCACTTCTGACTAGTAATTTTTATTAAAATATTATTATTCCTTTTCCAAAGGCAGTGACTATTCTTTGTTTAATAATAATTTAATGAATTTTCTTATCTGTATTTTGCTTAAAGTCTCAATATGTCAGGATAATCAAGTTGCCTAACGCGCCAGACTCAAGTATCCCTCTCCAGTAAGACTGTGTTGAGTGTTCTGGTCCACAATAGTGGGCGTGGGTTCGAATCCCACTTCTGACTAGTAATTATTATTATTCCTTTTCCAAAGACAGTGACTATTCTTTGTTTAATAATAATTTAATGAATTTTCTTATCTGTATTTTGCTTAAAGTCTCAACATGTCAGGATGGTCAAGTGGCCTATCGCGCCTGACTCAAGTATACCTCTCCAGTAAGACTGTGTTGAGTGTCCTGGTACACAATAGTGGGCGTGGGTTCGAATCCCACTTCTGACTAGTAATTTTTATTAAAATATATTATTTCTTTTCCAAAGGCAGTGACTATTCTTTCTTTAATAATAATTTAATGAATTTTCTTATCTGTATTTTGTTTAAAGTCTCAACATGTCAGGATGGTCAAGTGGCCTAACGCGCCAGACTCAAGTATCCCTCTCCAGTAAGACTGTGTTGAGTGTTCTGGTCCACAATAGTGGGCGTGGGTTCAATTTCCACTTCTGACAAGTAATTTTATTGAAAAAAAATTCTTCCTTTTTCACAGGAAATTACGGTTCTTTGGGTAATACAAATTTAATGAATATTCTTATTTGTATTTTGTTTAAAATCTCAACATGTCAGGATGGCCGAGCGGTCTAAGGCGCCAGACTCAAGGTTCCCTTAACAGTAAGACTGTGTTGAGTGTTCTGGTCCACAATAGTGGGCGTGGGTTCGAATCCCACTTCTGACTAGTAATTTTTATTAAATTATTATTATTCCTTTTCCAAAGACAGTGACTATTCTTTGTTTAATAATAATTTAATGAATTTTCTTATCTGTATTTTGTTTAAAGTCACAACATGTCAGGATGGTCAAGTGGCCTAACGCGCCTGACTCAAGTATCCCTCTACAGTAAGACTGTGTTGAGTGTCCTGGTCCACAATAGTGGGCGTGGGTTCAATTTCCACTTCTGACAAGTAATTTTATTGAAATTTTTTTTTTCATTTTTCAAAGGAAATGACGGTGCTTTGTGTAATACGAATTTAATGAATATTCTTATTTGTATTTTGTTTAAATCTCAACATGTCAGGATGGCCGAGCGGTCTAAGGCGCCAGACTCAAGGTTCCCTTAATAGTAAGACTGTGTTGAGTGTTCTGGTCCACAATTGTGGGCGTGGGTTCGAATCCCACTTTTGACTAGTAATTTTTATTAAAATATTATTATTCCTTTTCCAAAGGCAGTGACTATTCTTTGTTTAATAATAATTTAATGAATTTTCTTATCTGTATTTTGCTTAAAGTCTCAACATGTCAGGATGGTCAAATTGCCTAACGCGCCAGACTCAAGTATACCTCTCCAGTTAGACTGTGTTGAGTGTTCTGGTCCACAATAGTGGGCGTGGGTTCGAATCCCACTTCTGACTAGTAATTTTTATTAAAATATTAGTATTCCTTTTCCAAAGGCACTGACTATTCTTTGTTTAATAATAATTTAATGAATTTTCTTATCTGTATTTTGCTTAAAGTCTCAACATGTCAGGATGGTCAAGTTGTCTAACGCGCCTGACTCAAGTATCCCTCTCCAGTAAGACTGTGTTGAGTGTCCTGGTCCACAATAGTGGGCGTGGGTTCGAATCCCACTTCTGACTAGTAATTTTTATTAAAATATATTATTTCTTCTCCAAAGGCAGTGACTATTCTTTCTTTAATAATAATTTAATGAATTTTCTTATCTGTATTTTGTTTAAAGTCTCAACATGTCAGGATGGTCAAGTGGCCTAACGCGCCAGACTCAAGTATCCCTCTCCAGTAAGACTGTGTTGAGTGTTCTGGTCCACAATAGTGGGCGTGGGTTCAATTTCCACTTCTGACAAGTAATTTTATTGAAACTAAATTCTTCCTTTTTCACAGGAAATTACGGTTCTTTGGGTAATACAAATTTAATGAATATTCTTATTTGTATTTTGTTTAAAATCTCAACATGTCAGGATGGCCGAGCGGTCTAAGGCGCCAGACTCAAGGTTCCCTTAACAGTAAGACTGTGTTGAGTGTTCTGGTCCACAATAGTGGGCGTGGGTTCGAATCCCACTTCTGACTAGTAATTTTTATTAAATTATTATTATTCCTTTTCCAAAGACAGTGACTATTCTTTGTTTAATAATAATTTAATGAATTTTCTTATCTGTATTTTTTGCTTAAAGTCTCAACATGTCAGGATGGTCAAGTGGCCTAACGCGCCAGACTCAAGTATCCCTCTCCAGTAAGACTGTGTTGAGTGTTCTGGTCCACAATAGTGGGCGTGGGTTCAATTTCCACTTCTGACAAGTAATTTTATTGAAAAATTTTTTTTCCTTTTTCAAAGGAAATGACGGTGCATTGTGTAATACGAATTTAATGAATATTCTTATTTGTATTTTGTTTAAATCTCAACATGTCAGGATGGCCGAGCGGTCTAAGGCGCCAGACTCAAGGTTCCCTTAACAGTAAGACTGTGTTGAGTGTTCTGGTCCACAATTGTGGGCGTGGGTTCGAATCCCACTTCTGACTAGTAATTTTTATTAAAATATTATTATTCCTTTTCCAAAGGCAGTGACTATTCTTTGTTTAATAATAATTTAATGAATTTTCTTATCTGTATTTTGCTTCAAGTCTCAACATGTCAGGATGGTAAAGTTGCCTAACGCGCCAGACTCAAGTATACCTCTCCAGTTAGACTGTGTTGAGTGTTCTGGTCCACAATAGTGGGCGTGGGTTCAATTTACACTTCTGACAAGTAATTGTATTGAAAAAAAATTCTTCCTTTTTCAAAGGAAATTACGGTTCTTTGGGTAATACAAATTTAATGAATATTCTTATTTGTATTTTGTTTAAAATCCCAACATGTCAGGATGGCCGAGCTGTCTAAGGCGCCAGACTCAAGGTTCCCTTAACAGTAAGACTGTGTTGAGTGTTCTGGTCCACAATAGTGGGCGTGGGTTCGAATCCCACTTCTGACTAGTAATTTTTATTAAATTATTATTATTCCTTTTCCAAAGACAGTGACTATTCTTTGTTTAATAATAATTTAATGAAATTTCTTATCTGTATTTTGCTTAAAGTCTCAACATGTCAGGATGGTTAAGTTGCCTAACGCGCCAGACTCAAGTATCCCTCTCCAGTAAGACTGTGTTGAGTGTCCTGGTCCACAATAGTGGGCGTGGGTTCGAATCCCACTTCTGACTAGTAATTTTTATTAAAATATATTATTTCTTTTCCAAAGGCAGTGACTATTCTTTCTTTAATAATAATTTAATGAATTTTCTTATCTGTATTTTGTTTAAAGTCTCAACATGTCAGGATGGTCAAGTGGCCTAACGCGCCAGACTCAAGTATCCCTCTCCAGTAAGACTGTGTTGAGTGTTCTGGTCCACAATAGTGGGCGTGGGTTCAATTTCCACTTCTGACAAGTAATTTTATTTAAAAAATATCTTCCTTTTTCACAGGAAATTACGGTTCTTTGGGTAATACAAATTTAATAAATATTCTTATTTGTATTTTGTTTAAAATCTCAACATGTCAGGATGGCCGAGCGGTCTAAGGCGCCAGACTCAAGGTTCCCTTAACAGTAAGACTGTGTTGAGTGTTCTGGTCCACAATAGTGGGCGTGGGTTCGAATCCCACTTCTGACTAGTAATTTTTATTAAATTATTATTATTCCTTTTCCAAAGACAGTGACTATTCTTTGTTTAATAATAATTTAATGAATTTTCTTATCTGTATTTTGTTTAAAGTCTCAACATGTCAGGATGGTCAAGTGGCCTAACGCGCCTGACTCAAGTATCCCTCTCCAGTAAGACTGTGTTGAGTGTCCTGGTCCACAATAGTGGGCGTGGGTTCAATTTCCACTTCTGACAAGTAATTTTATTGAAATTTTTTTTTTCCTTTTTCAAAGGAAATGACGGTGCTTTGTGTAATACGAATTTAATGAATATTCTTATTTGTATTTTGTTTAAATCTCAACATGTCAGGATGGCCGAGCGGTCTAAGGCGCCAGACTCAAGGTTCCTTAACAGTAAGACTGTGTTGAGTGTTCTGGTCCACAATTGTGGGCGTGGGTTCGAATCCCACTTCTGACTAGTAATTTTTATTAAAATATATTATTTCTTCTCCAAAGGCAGTGACTATTCTTTCTTTAATAATAATTTAATGAATTTTCTTATCTGTATTTTGTTTAAAGTCTCAACATGTCAGGATGGTCAAGTGGCCTAACGCGCCAGACTCAAGTATCCCTCTCCAGTAAGACTGTGTTGAGTGTTCTGGTCCACAATAGTGGGCGTGGGTTCAATTTCCACTTCTGACAAGTAATTTTATTGAAACTAAATTCTTCCTTTTTCACAGGAAATTACGGTTCTTTGGGTAATTCAAATTTAATGAATATTCTTATTTGTATTTTGTTTAAAATCTCAACATGTCAGGATGGCCGAGCGGTCTAAGGCGCCAGACTCAAGGTTCCCTTAACAGTAAGACTGTGTTGAGTGTTCTGGTCCACAATAGTGGGCGTGGGTTCGAATCCCACTTCTGACTAGTAATTTTTATTAAATTATTATTATTCCTTTTCCAAAGACAGTGACTATTCTTTGTTTAATAATAATTTAATGAATTTTCTTATCTGTATTTTGCTTAAAGTCTCAACATGTCAGGATGGTCAAGTGGCCTAACGCGCCAGACTCAAGTATCCCTCTCCAGTAAGACTGTGTTGAGTGTTCTGGTCCACAATAGTGGGCGTGGGTTCAATTTCCACTTCTGACAAGTAATTTTATTGAAAAAAAATTCTTCCTTTTTCACAGGAAATTACGGTTCTTTGGGTAATACAAATTTAATGAATATTCTTATTTGTATTTTGTTTAAAATCTCAACATGTCAGGATCGCCGAGCGGTCTAAGGCGCCAGACTCAAGGTTCCCTTAACAGTAAGACTGTGTTGAGTGTTCTGGTCCACAATAGTGGGCGTGGGTTCGAATCCCACTTCTGACTAGTAATTTTTATTAAATTATTATTATTCCTTTTCCAAAGACAGAGTGACTATTCTTTGTTTAATAATAATTTAATGAATTTTCTTATCTGTATTTGGTTTAAAGTCTCAACATGTCAGGATGGTCAAGTGGCCTAACGCGCCTGACTCAAGTATCCCTCTCCAGTAAGACTGTGTTGAGTGTCCTGGTCCACAATAGTGGGCGTGGGTTCAATTTCCACTTCTGACAAGTAATTTTATTGAAAAAATTTTTTTCCTTTTTCAAAGGAAATGACGGTGCTTTGTGTAATACGAATTTAATGAATATTCTTATTTGTATTTTGTTTAAATCTCAACATGTCAGGATGGCCGAGCGGTCTAAGGCGCCAGACTCAAGGTTCCCTTAACAGTAAGACTGTGTTGAGTGTTCTGGTCCACAATTGTGGGCGTGGGTTCGAATCCCACTTCTGACTAGTAATTTTTATTAAAATATTATTATTCCTTTTCCAAAGGCAGTGACTATTCTTTGTTTAATAATAATTTAATGAATTTTCTTATCTGTATTTTGCTTAAAGTCTCAACATGTCAGGATGGTAAAGTTGCCTAACGCGCCAGACTCAAGTATACCTCTCCAGTTAGACTGTGTTGAGTGTTCTGGTCCACAATAGTGGGCGTGGGTTCAATTTACACTTCTGACAAGTAATTGTATTGAAAAAAAATTCTTCCTTTTTCAAAGGAAATTACGGTTCTTTGGGTAATACAAATTTAATGAATATTCTTATTTGTATTTTGTTTAAAATCCCAACATGTCAGGATGGCCGAGCTGTCTAAGGCGCCAGACTCAAGGTTCCCTTAACAGTAAGACTGTGTTGAGTGTTCTGGTCCATAATAGTGGGCGTGGGTTCGAATCCCACTTCTGACTAGTAATTTTTATTAAATTATTATTATTCCTTTTCCAAAGACAGTGACTATTCTTTGTTTAATAATAATTTAATGAAATTTCTTATCTGTATTTTGCTTAAAGTCTCAACATGTCAGGATGGTTAAGTTGCCTAACGCGCCAGACTCAAGTATCCCTCTCCAGTAAGACTGTGTTGAGTGTCCTGGTCCACAATAGTGGGCGTGGGTTCGAATCCCACTTCTGACTAGTAATTTTTATTAAAATATATTATTTCTTTTCCAAAGGCAGTGACTATTCTTTCTTTAATAATAATTTAATGAATTTTCTTATCTGTATTTTGTTTAAAGTCTCAACATGTCAGGATGGTCAAGTGGCCTAACGCGCCAGACTCAAGTATCCCTCTCCAGTAAGACTGTGTTGAGTGTTCTGGTCCACAATAGTGGGCGTGGGTTCAATTTCCACTTCTGACAAGTAATTTTATTTAAAAAATATCTTCCTTTTTCACAGGAAATTACGGTTCTTTGGGTAATACAAATTTAATAAATATTCTTATTTGTATTTTGTTTAAAATCTCAACATGTCAGGATGGCCGAGCGGTCTAAGGCGCCAGACTCAAGGTTCCCTTAACAGTAAGACTGTGTTGAGTGTTCTGGTCCACAATAGTGGGCGTGGGTTCGAATCCCACTTCTGACTAGTAATTTTTATTAAATTATTATTATTCCTTTTCCAAAGACAGTGACTATTCTTTGTTTAATAATAATTTAATGAATTTTCTTATCTGTATTTTGTTTAAAGTCTCAACATGTCAGGATGGTCAAGTGGCCTAACGCGCCTGACTCAAGTATCCCTCTCCAGTAAGACTGTGTTGAGTGTCCTGGTCCACAATAGTGGGCGTGGGTTCAATTTCCACTTCTGACAAGTAATTTTATTGAAATTTTTTTTTTCCTTTTTCAAAGGAAATGACGGTGCTTTGTGTAATACGAATTTAATGAATATTCTTATTTGTATTTTGTTTAAATCTCAACATGTCAGGATGGCCGAGCGGTCTAAGGCGCCAGACTCAAGGTTCCTTAACAGTAAGACTGTGTTGAGTGTTCTGGTCCACAATTGTGGGCGTGGGTTCGAATCCCACTTCTGACTAGTAATTTTTATTAAAATATATTATTTCTTCTCCAAAGGCAGTGACTATTCTTTCTTTAATAATAATTTAATGAATTTTCTTATCTGTATTTTGTTTAAAGTCTCAACATGTCAGGATGGTCAAGTGGCCTAACGCGCCAGACTCAAGTATCCCTCTCCAGTAAGACTGTGTTGAGTGTTCTGGTCCACAATAGTGGGCGTGGGTTCAATTTCCACTTCTGACAAGTAATTTTATTGAAACTAAATTCTTCCTTTTTCACAGGAAATTACGGTTCTTTGGGTAATTCAAATTTAATGAATATTCTTATTTGTATTTTGTTTAAAATCTCAACATGTCAGGATGGCCGAGCGGTCTAAGGCGCCAGACTCAAGGTTCCCTTAACAGTAAGACTGTGTTGAGTGTTCTGGTCCACAATAGTGGGCGTGGGTTCGAATCCCACTTCTGACTAGTAATTTTTATTAAATTATTATTATTCCTTTTCCAAAGACAGTGACTATTCTTTGTTTAATAATAATTTAATGAATTTTCTTATCTGTATTTTGCTTAAAGTCTCAACATGTCAGGATGGTCAAGTGGCCTAACGCGCCAGACTCAAGTATCCCTCTCCAGTAAGACTGTGTTGAGTGTTCTGGTCCACAATAGTGGGCGTGGGTTCAATTTCCACTTCTGACAAGTAATTTTATTGAAAAAAAATTCTTCCTTTTTCACAGGAAATTACGGTTCTTTGGGTAATACAAATTTAATGAATATTCTTATTTGTATTTTGTTTAAAATCTCAACATGTCAGGATCGCCGAGCGGTCTAAGGCGCCAGACTCAAGGTTCCCTTAACAGTAAGACTGTGTTGAGTGTTCTGGTCCACAATAGTGGGCGTGGGTTCGAATCCCACTTCTGACTAGTAATTTTTATTAAATTATTATTATTCCTTTTCCAAAGACAGAGTGACTATTCTTTGTTTAATAATAATTTAATGAATTTTCTTATCTGTATTTGGTTTAAAGTCTCAACATGTCAGGATGGTCAAGTGGCCTAACGCGCCTGACTCAAGTATCCCTCTCCAGTAAGACTGTGTTGAGTGTCCTGGTCCACAATAGTGGGCGTGGGTTCAATTTCCACTTCTGACAAGTAATTTTATTGAAAAAATTTTTTTCCTTTTTCAAAGGAAATGACGGTGCTTTGTGTAATACGAATTTAATGAATATTCTTATTTGTATTTTGTTTAAATCTCAACATGTCAGGATGGCCGAGCGGTCTAAGGCGCCAGACTCAAGGTTCCTTAACAGTAAGACTGTGTTGAGTGTTCTGGTCCACAATTGTGGGCGTGGGTTCGAATCCCACTTCTGACTAGTAATTTTTATTAAAATATTATTATTCCTTTTCCAAAGGCAGTGACTATTCTTTGTTTAATAATAATTTAATGAATTTTCTTATCTGTATTTTGCTTAAAGTCTCAACATGTCAGGATGGTAAAGTTGCCTAACGCGCCAGACTCAAGTATACCTCTCCAGTTAGACTGTGTTGAGTGTTCTGGTCCACAATAGTGGGCGTGGGTTCAATTTACACTTCTGACAAGTAATTGTATTGAAAAAAAATTCTTCCTTTTTCAAAGGAAATTACGGTTCTTTGGGTAATACAAATTTAATGAATATTCTTATTTGTATTTTGTTTAAAATCCCAACATGTCAGGATGGCCGAGCTGTCTAAGGCGCCAGACTCAAGGTTCCCTTAACAGTAAGACTGTGTTGAGTGTTCTGGTCCATAATAGTGGGCGTGGGTTCGAATCCCACTTCTGACTAGTAATTTTTATTAAATTATTATTATTCCTTTTCCAAAGACAGTGACTATTCTTTGTTTAATAATAATTTAATGAAATTTCTTATCTGTATTTTGCTTAAAGTCTCAACATGTCAGGATGGTTAAGTTGCCTAACGCGCCAGACTCAAGTATCCCTCTCCAGTAAGACTGTGTTGAGTGTCCTGGTCCACAATAGTGGGCGTGGGTTCGAATCCCACTTCTGACTAGTAATTTTTATTAAAATATATTATTTCTTTTCCAAAGGCAGTGACTATTCTTTCTTTAATAATAATTTAATGAATTTTCTTATCTGTATTTTGTTTAAAGTCTCAACATGTCAGGATGGTCAAGTGGCCTAACGCGCCAGACTCAAGTATCCCTCTCCAGTAAGACTGTGTTGAGTGTTCTGGTCCACAATAGTGGGCGTGGGTTCAATTTCCACTTCTGACAAGTAATTTTATTTAAAAAATATCTTCCTTTTTCACAGGAAATTACGGTTCTTTGGGTAATACAAATTTAATGAATATTCTTATTTGTATTTTGTTTAAAATCTCAACATGTCAGGATGGCCGAGCGGTCTAAGGCGCCAGACTCAAGGTTCCCTTAACAGTAAGACTGTGTTGAGTGTTCTGGTCCACAATAGTGGGCGTGGGTTCGAATCCCACTTCTGACTAGTAATTTTTATTAAATTATTATTATTCCTTTTCCAAAGACAGTGACTATTCTTTGTTTAATAATAATTTAATGAATTTTCTTATCTGTATTTTGTTTAAAGTCTCAACATGTCAGGATGGTCAAGTGGCCTAACGCGCCTGACTCAAGTATCCCTCTCCAGTAAGACTGTGTTGAGTGTCCTGGTCCACAATAGTGGGCGTGGGTTCAATTTCCACTTCTGACAAGTAATTTTATTGAAAATTTTTTTTTCCTTTTTCAAAGGAAATGACGGTGCTTTGTGTAATACGAATTTAATGAATATTCTTATTTGTATTTTGTTTAAATCTCAACATGTCAGGATGGCCGAGCGGTCTAAGGCGCCAGACTCAAGGTTCCTTAACAGTAAGACTGTGTTGAGTGTTCTGGTCCACAATTGTGGGCGTGGGTTCGAATCCCACTTCTGACTAGTAATTTTTATTAAAATATTATTATTCCTTTTCCAAAGGCAGTGACTATTCTTTGTTTAATAATAATTTAATGAATTTTCTTATCTGTATTTTGCTTAAAGTCTCAATATGTCAGGATAATCAAGTTGCCTAACGCGCCAGACTCAAGTATCCCTCTCCAGTAAGACTGTGTTGAGTGTTCTGGTCCACAATAGTGGGCGTGGGTTCAATTTACACTTCTGACAAGTAATTTTATTGAAAAAAAATTCTTCCTCTTTCAAAGGAAATTACGGTTTTTTGGGTAATACAAATTTAATGAAAATTCTTATTTGTATTTTGTTTAAATTCTCAACATGTCAGGATGGCCGGGCGGTCTAAGGCGCCAGACTCAAGGTTCCCTTAACAGTAAGACTGTGTTGAGTGTTCTGGTCCACAATAGTGGGCGTGGGTTCGAATCCCACTTCTGACTAGTAATTTTTATTAAATTATTATTATTCCTTTACCAAAGGCAGTGACTATTCTTTGTTTAATAATAATTTAATGAATTTTCTTATCTGTATTTTGTTTAGACTCAACATGTCAGGATGGTCAAGTGGCCTAACGCGCCTGACTCAAGTATCCCTCTCCAG
This sequence comes from Metellina segmentata, assembly GCA_947359465.1. NCBI lineage: Eukaryota > Metazoa > Arthropoda > Arachnida > Araneae > Tetragnathidae > Metellina > Metellina segmentata. The sequence goes on along the minus strand of OX375878.1, from coordinate 96,137,605 downwards.
TAAGACTGTGTTAAGTGTTCTGGTCCACAATAGTGGGCGTGGGTTCGAATCCCACTTCTGACTAGTAATTTTTATTAAAATATTAGTATTCCTTTTCCAAAGGCACTGACTATTCTTTGTTTAATAATAATTTAATGAATTTTCTTATCTGTATTTTGCTTAAAGTCTCAACATGTCAGGATGGTCAAGTTGCCTAACGCGCCAGACTCAAGTATCCCTCTCCAGTAAGACTGTGTTGAGTGTCCTGGTCCACAATAGTGGGCGTGGGTTCGAATCCCACTTCTGACTAGTAATTTTTATTAAAATATATTATTTCTTTTCCAAAGGCAGTGACTATTCTTTCTTTAATAATAATTTAATGAATTTTCTTATCTGTATTTTGTTTAAAGTCTCAACATGTCAGGATGGTCAAGTGGCCTAACGCGCCAGAATCAAGTATCCCTCTCCAGTAAGACTGTGTTGAGTGTTCTGGTCCACAATAGTGGGCGTGGGTTCAATTTCCACTTCTGACAAGTAATTTTATTGAAAAAAAATTCTTCCTTTTTCACAGGAAATTACGGTTCTTTGGGTAATACAAATTTAATGAATATTCTTATTTGTATTTTGTTTAAAATCTCAACATGTCAGGATGGCCGAGCGGTCTAAGGCGCCAGACTCAAGGTTCCCTTAACAGTAAGACTGTGTTGAGTGTTCTGGTCCACAATAGTGGGCGTGGGTTCGAATCCCACTTCTGACTAGTAATTTTTATTAAATTATTATTATTCCTTTTCCAAAGACAGTGACTATTCTTTGTTTAATAATAATTTAATGAATTTTCTTATCTGTATTTTGTTTAAAGTCTCAACATGTCAGGATGGTCAAGTGGCCTAACGCGCCTGACTCAAGTATCCCTCTCCAGTAAGACTGTGTTGAGTGTCCTGGTCCACAATAGTGGGCGTGGGTTCAATTTCCACTTCTGACAAGTAATTTTATTGAAAAATTTTTTTTTCCTTTTTCAAAGGAAATGACGGTGCTTTGTGTAATACGAATTTAATGAATATTCTTATTTGTATTTTGTTTAAATCTCAACATGTCAGGATGGCCGAGCGGTCTAAGGCGCCAGACTCAAGGTTCCCTTAACAGTAAGACTGTGTTGAGTGTTCTGGTCCACAATTGTGGGCGTGGGTTCGAATCCCACTTCTGACTAGTAATTTTTATTAAAATATTATTATTCCTTTTCCAAAGGCAGTGACTATTCTTTGTTTAATAATAATTTAATGAATTTTCTTATCTGTGTTTTGCTTAAAGTCTCAACATGTCAGGATGGTCAAGTTGCCTAACGCGCCAGACTCAAGTATCCCTCTCCAGTAAGACTGTGTTGAGTGTTCTGGTCCACAATAGTGGGCGTGGGTTCAATTTACACTTCTGACAAGTAATTTTATTGAAAAAAAATTCTTCCTTTTTCAAAGGAAATTACGGTTCTTTGGGTAATACAAATTTAATGAATATTCTTATTTGTATTTTGTTTAAAATCTCAACATGTCAGGATGGCCGAGCGGTCTAACGCGCCAGACTCAAGGTTCCCTTAACAGTAAGACTGTGTTGAGTGTTCTGGTCCACAATAGTGGGCGTGGGTTCGAATCCCACTTCTGACTAGTAATTTTTATTAAATTATTATTATTCCTTTTCCAAAGGCAGTAACTATTCTTTGTTTAATAATAATTTAATGAATTTTCTTATCAGTATTTTGTTTAAAGTCTCAACATGCCAGGATGGTCAAGTGGCCTAACGCGCCTGACTCAAGTATCCCTCTCCAGTAAGACTGTGTTGAGTGTCCTGGTCCACAATAGTGGGCGTGGGTTCAATTTCCACTTCTGACAAGTAATTTTATTGAAAGTTTTTTTTCCTTTTTCAAAGGAAATGACGGTGCTTTGTGTAATACGAATTTAATGAATATTCTTATTTGTATTTTGTTTAAATCTCAACATGTCAGGATGGCCGAGCGGTCTAAGGCGCCAGACTCAAGGTTCCCTTAACAGTAAGACTGTGTTGAGTGTTCTGGTCCACAATAGTGGGCGTGGGTTCGAATCCCACTTCTGACTAGTAATTTTTATTAAATTATTATTATTCCTTTTCCAAAGGCAGTAACTATTCTTTGTTTAATAATAATTTAATGAATTTTCTTATCTGTATTTTGTTTAAAGTCTCAACATGTCAGGATGGTCAAGTGGCCTAACGCGCCTGACTCAAGTATCCCTCTCCAGTAAGACTGTGTTGAGTGTTCTGGTCCACAATAGTGGGCGTTGGTTCGAATCCCACTTCTGACTAGTAATTTTTATTAAAATATTAGTATTCCTTTTCCAAAGGCACTGACTATTCTTTGTTTAATAATAATTTAATGAATTTTCTTATCTGTATTTTGCTTAAAGTCTCAACATGTCAGGATGGTCAAGTTGCCTAACGCGCCAGACTCAAGAATCCCTCTCCAGTAAGACTGTGTTGAGTGTCCTGGTCCACAATAGTGGGCGTGGGTTCAATTTCCACTTCTGACAAGTAATTTTATTGAAAAAAAATTCTTCCTTTTTCAAAGGAAATTACGGTTCTTTGTGTAATACGAATTTTATGAATGTTCTTATTTGTATTTTGTTTAAATCAAATCGTCGTTTCAGGATGGCCGAGCGGTCTAAGGCGCCAGACTCAAGGTTCCCTTAACAGTAAGACTGTGTTGAGTGTTCTGGTCCACAATAGTGGGCGTGGGTTCGAATCCCACTTCTGACTAGTAATTTTTATTAAATTATTATTATTCCTTTTCCAAAGACAGTGACTATTCTTTGTTTAATAATAATTTAATGAATTTTCTTATCTGTATTTTGCTTAAAGTCTCAACATGTCAGGATGGTCAAGTGGCCTAACGCGCCTGACTCAAGTATCCCTCTCCAGTAAGACTGTGTTGAGTGTCCTGGTCCACAATAGTGGGCGTGGGTTCGAATCCCACTTCTGACTAGTAATTTTTATTAAAATATATTATTTCTTTTCCAAAGGCAGTGACTATTCTTTCTTTAATAATAATTTAATGAATTTTCTTATCTGTATTTTGTTTAAAGTCTCAACATGTCAGGATGGTCAAGTGGCCTAACGCGCCAGACTCAAGTATCCCTCTCCAGTAAGACTGTGTTGAGTGTTCTGGTCCACAATAGTGGGCGTGGGTTCAATTTCCACTTCTGACAAGTAATTTTATTGAAAAAAAATTCTTCCTTTTTCACAGGAAATTACGGTTCTTTGGGTAATACAAATTTAATGAATATTCTTATTTGTATTTTGTTTAAAATCTCAACATGTCAGGATGGCCGAGCGGTCTAAGGCGCCATACTCAAGGTTCCCTTAACAGTAAGACTGTGTTGAGTGTTCTGGTCCACAATAGTGGGCGTGGGTTCGAATCCCACTTCTGACTAGTAATTTTTATTAAAATATTATTATTCCTTTTCCAAAGGCAGTGACTATTCTTTGTTTAATAATAATTTAATGAATTTTCTTATCTGTATTTTGCTTAAAGTCTCAACATGTCAGGATGGTCAAGTTGCCTAACGCGCCAGACTCAAGTATCCCTCTCCAGTAAGACTGTGTTGAGTGTTCTGGTCCACAATAGTGGGCGTGGGTTCGAATCCCACTTCTGACTAGTAATTTTTATTAAATTATTATTATTCCTTTTCCAAAGACAGTGACTATTCTTTGTTTAATAATAATTTAATGAATTTTCTTATCTGTATTTTGTTTAAAGTCTCAACATGTCAGGATGGTCAAGTGGCCTAACGCGCCAGACTCAAGGTTCCCTTAACAGTAAGACTGTGTTGAGTGTTCTGGTCCACAATAGTGGGCGTGGGTTCAATTTCCACTTCTGACAAGTAATTTTATTGAAAAAAAATTCTTCCTTTTTCACAGGAAATTACGGTTCTTTGGGTAATACAAATTTAATGAATATTCTTATTTGTATTTTGTTTAAAATCTCAACATGTCTTGATGGCCGAGCGGTCTAAGGCGCCAGACTCAAGGTTCCTTTAACAGTAAGACTGTGTTGAGTGTTCTGGTCCACAATAGTGGGCGTGGGTTCGAATCTCACTTCTGACTAGTAATTTTTATTAAATTATTATTATTCCTTTTCCAAAGACAGTGACTATTCTTTGTTTAATAATAATTTAATGAATTTTCTTATCTGTATTTTGTTTACAGTCTCAACATGTCAGGATGGTCAAGTGGCCTAACGCGCCTGACTCAAGTATCCCTCTCCAGTAAGACTGTGTTGAGTGTTCTAGTCCACAATAGTGGGCGTGGGTTCGAATCCCACTTCTGACTAGTAATTTTTATTAAAATATTAGTATTCCTTTTCCAAAGGCACTGACTATTCTTTGTTTAATAATAATTTAATGAATTTTCTTATCTGTATTTTGCTTAAAGTCTCAACATGTCAGGATGGTCAAGTTGCCTAACGCGCCAGACTCAAGTATCCCTCTCAAGTAAGACTGTGTTGAGTGTCCTGGTCCACATTAGTGGGCGTGGGTTCAATTTCCACTTCTGACAAGTAATTTTATTGAAAAAAAATTCTTCCTTTTTCAAAGGAAATTACGGTTCTTTGTGTAATACGAATTTTATGAATATTCTTATTTGTATTTTGTTTAAATCAACTCATCGTGTCAGGATGGCCGAGCGGTCTAAGGCGCCAGACTCAAGGTTCCCTTAACAGTAAGACTGTGTTGAGTGTTCTGGTCCACAATAGTGGGCGTGGGTTCGAATCCCACTTCTGACTAGTAATTTTTACTAAATTATTATTATTCCTTTTCCAAAGACAGTGACTATTCTTTGTTTAATAATAATTTAATGAATTTTCTTATCTGTATTTTGCTTAAAGTCTCAACATGTCAGGATGGTCAAGTGGCCTAACGCGCCTGACTCAAGTATCCCTCTCCAGTAAGACTGTGTTGAGTGTCCTGGTCCACAATAGTGGGCGTGGGTTCGAATCCCACTTCTGACTAGTAATTTTTATTAAAATATATTATTTCTTTTCCAAAGGCAGTGACTATTCTTTCTTTAATAATAATTTAATGAATTTTCTTATCTGTATTTTGTTTAAAGTCTCAACATGTCAGGATGGTCAAGTGGCCTAACGCGCCAGACTCAAGTATCCCTCTCCAGTAAGACTGTGTTGAGTGTTCTGGTCCACAATAGTGGGCGTGGGTTCAATTTCCACTTCTGACAAGTAATTTTATTGAACAAAAATTCTTCCTTTTTCACAGGAAATTACGGTTCTTTGGGTAATACAAATTTAATGAATATTCTTATTTGTATTTTGTTTAAAATCTCAACATGTCAGGATGGCCGAGCGGTCTAAGGCGCCAGACTCAAGGTTCCTTTAACAGTAAGACTGTGTTGAGTGTTCTGGTCCACAATAGTGGGCGTGGGTTCGAATCTCACTTCTGACTAGTAATTTTTATTAAATTATTATTATTCCTTTTCTAAAGACAGTGACTATTCTTTGTTTAATAATAATTTAATGAATTTTCTTATCTGTATTTTGCTTAAAGTCTAAACATGTCAGGATGGTCAAGTGGCCTAACGCGCCTGACTCAAGTATCCCTCTCCAGTAAGACTGTGTTGAGTGTCCTGGTCCACAATAGTGGGCGTGGGTTCGAATCCCACTTCTGACTAGTAATTTTTATTAAAATATATTATTTCTTTTCCAAAGGCAGTGACTATTCTTTCTTTAATAATAATTTAATGGATTTTCTTATCTGTATTTTGTTTAAATCTCAACATGTCAGGATGGCCGAGCGGTCTAAGGCGCCAGACTCAAGGTTCCCTTAACAGTAAGACTGTGTTGAGTGTTCTGGTCCACAATTGTGGGCGTGGGTTCGAATCCCACTTCTGACTAGTAATTTTTATTAAAATATTATTATTCCTTTTCCAAAGGCAGTGACTATTCTTTGTTTAATAATAATTTAATGAATTTTCTTATCTGTATTTTGCTTAAAGTCTCAACATGTCAGGATGGTCAAGTTGCCTAACGCGCCAGACTCAAGTATCCCTCTCCAGTAAGAGTGTGTTTAGTGTTCTGGTCCACAATAGTGGGCGTGGGTTCGAATCCCACTTCTGACTAGTAATTTTTATTAAATTATTATTATTCCTTTTCCAAAGACAGTGACTATTCTTTGTTTAATAATAATTTAATGAATTTTCTTATCTGTATTTTGTTTAAAGTCTCAACATGTCAGGATGGTCAAGTGGCCTAACGCGCCTGACTCAAGTATCCCTCTCCAGTAAGACTGTGTTGAGTGTCCTGGTCCACAATAGTGGGCGTGGGTTCAATTTCCACTTCTGACAATTAATTTTATTGAAAAAAAATTCTTCCTTTTTCACAGGAAATTACGGTTCTTTGGGTAATACAAATTTAATGAATATTCTTATTTGTATTTTGTTTAAAATCTCAACATGTCAGGATGGCCGAGCGGTCTAAGGCGCCAGACTCAAGGTTCCTTTAACAGTAAGACTGTGTTGAGTGTTCTGGTCCACAATAGTGGGCGTGGGTTCGAATCTCACTTCTGACTAGTAATTTTTATTAAATTATTATTATTCCTTTTCTAAAGACAGTGACTATTCTTTGTTTAATAATAATTTAATGAATTTTCTTATCTGTATTTTGCTTAAAGTCTAAACATGTCAGGATGGTCAAGTGGCCTAACGCGCCTGACTCAAGTATCCCTCTCCAGTAAGACTGTGTTGAGTGTCCTGGTCCACAATAGTGGGCGTGGGTTCGAATCCCACTTCTGACTAGTAATTTTTATTAAAATATATTATTTCTTTTCCAAAGGCAGTGACTATTCTTTCTTTAATAATAATTTAATGGATTTTCTTATCTGTATTTTGTTTAAATCTCAACATGTCAGGATGGCCGAGCGGTCTAAGGCGCCAGACTCAAGGTTCCCTTAACAGTAAGACTGTGTTGAGTGTTCTGGTCCACAATTGTGGGCGTGGGTTCGAATCCCACTTCTGACTAGTAATTTTTATTAAAATATTATTATTCCTTTTCCAAAGGCAGTGACTATTCTTTGTTTAATAATAATTTAATGAATTTTCTTATCTGTATTTTGCTTAAAGTCTCAACATGTCAGGATGGTCAAGTTGCCTAACGCGCCAGACTCAAGTATCCCTCTCCAGTAAGACTGTGTTTAGTGTTCTGGTCCACAATAGTGGGCGTGGGTTCGAATCCCACTTCTGACTAGTAATTTTTATTAAATTATTATTATTCCTTTTCCAAAGACAGTGACTATTCTTTGTTTAATAATAATTTAATGAATTTTCTTATCTGTATTTTGTTTAAAGTCTCAACATGTCAGGATGGTCAAGTGGCCTAACGCGCCTGACTCAAGTATCCCTCTCCAGTAAGACTGTGTTGAGTGTTCTGGTCCACAATAGTGGGCGTGGGTTCAATTTCCACTTCTGACAAGTAATTTTATTGAAAAAAATTCTTCCTTTTTCACAGGAAATTACGGTTCTTTGGGTAATTCAAATTTAATGCATATTCTTATTTGTATTTTGTTTAAAATCTCAACATGTCAGGATGGCCGAGCGGTCTAAGGCGCCAGACTCAAGGTTCCTTTAACAGTAAGACTGTGTTGAGTGTTCTGGTCCACAATAGTGGCCGTGGGTTCGAATCTCACTTCTGACTAGTAATTTTTATTAAATTATTATTATTCCTTTTCCAAAGACAGTGACTATTCTTTGTTTAATAATAATTTAATGAATTTTCTTATCTGTATTTTGCTTAAAGTCTCAACATGTCAGGATGGTCAAGTGGCCTAACGCGCCTGACTCAAGTATCCCTCTCCAGTAAGACTGTGTTGAGTGTCCTGGTCCACAATAGTGGGCGTGGGTTCGAATCCCACTTCTGACTAGTAATTTTTATTAAAATATATTATTTCTTTTCCAAAGGCAGTGACTATTCTTTCTTTAATAATAATTTAATGAATTTTCTTATCTGTATTTTGTTTAAATCTCAACATGTCAGGATGGCCGAGCGGTCTAAGGCGCCAGACTCAAGGTTCCCTTAACAGTAAGACTGTGTTGAGTGTTCTGGTCCACAATTGTGGGCGTGGGTTCGAATCCCACTTCTGACTAGTAATTTTTATTAAAATATTATTATTCCTTTTCCAAAGGCAGTGACTATTCTTTGTTTAATAATAATTTAATGAATTTTCTTATCTGTATTTTGCTTAAAGTCTCAACATGTCAGGATGGTCAAGTTGCCTAACGCGCCAGACTCAAGTATCCCTCTCCAGTAAGACTGTGTTGAGTGTTCTGGTCCACAATAGTGGGCGTGGGTTCGAATCCCACTTCTGACTAGTAATTTTTATTAAATTATTATTATTCCTTTTCCAAAGACAGTGACTATTCTTTGTTTAATAATAATTTAATGAATTTTCTTATCTGTATTTTGTTTAAAGTCTCAACATGTCAGGATGGTCAAGTGGCCTAACGCGCCTGACTCAAGTATCCCTCTCCAGTAAGACTGTGTTGAGTGTTCTGGTCCACAATAGTGGGCGTGGGTTCGAATCCCACTTCTGACTAGTAATTTTTATTAAATTATTATTATTCCTTTTCCAAAGGCAGTAACTATTCTTTGTTTAATAATAATTTAATGAATTTTCTTATCTGTATTTTGTTTAAAGTCTCAACATGTCAGGATGGTCAAGTGGCCTAACGCGCCTGACTCAAGTATCCCTCTCCAGTAAGACTGTGTTGAGTGTTCTGGTCCACAATAGTGGGCGTGGGTTCGAATCCCACTTCTGACTAGTAATTTTTATTAAAATATTAGTATTCCTTTTCCAAAGGCACTGACTATTCTTTGTTTAATAATAATTTAATGAATTTTCTTATCTGTATTTTGCTTAAAGTCTCAACATGTCAGGATGGTCAAGTTGCCTAACGCGCCAGACTCAAGTATCCCTCTCAAGTAAGACTGTGTTGAGTGTCCTGGTCCACAATAGTGGGCGTGGGTTCAATTTCCACTTCTGACAAGTAATTTTATTGAAAAAAAATTCTTCCTTTTTCAAAGGAAATTACGGTTCTTTGTGTAATACGAATTTTATGAATATTCTTATTTGTATTTTGTTTAAATCAACTCATCGTGTCAGGATGGCCGAGCGGTCTAAGGCGCCAGACTCAAGGTTCCCTTAACAGTAAGACTGTGGTGATTGTTCTGGTCCACAATAGTGGGCGTGGGTTCGAATCCCACTTCTGACTAGTAATTTTTATTAAATTATTATTATTCCTTTTCCAAAGACAGTGACTATTCTTTGTTTAATAATAATTTAATGAATTTTCTTATCTGTATTTTGCTTAAAGTCTCAACATGTCAGGATGGTCAAGTGGCCTAACGCGCCTGACTCAAGTATCCCTCTCCAGTAAGACTGTGTTGAGTGTCCTGGTCCACAATAGTGGGCGTGGGTTCGAATCCCACTTCTGACTAGTAATCTTTATTAAAATATATTATTTCTTTTCCAAAGGCAGTGACTATTCTTTCTTTAATAATAATTTAATGAATTTTCTTATCTGTATTTTGTTTAAAGTCTCAACATGTCAGGATGGTCAAGTGGCCTAACGCGCCAGACTCAAGTATCCCTCTCCAGTAAGACTGTGTTGAGTGTTCTGGTCCACAATAGTGGGCGTGGGTTCAATTTCCACTTTTGACAAGTAATTTTATTGAAAAAAAATTCTTCCTTTTTCACAGGAAATTACGGTTCTTTGGGTAATACAAATTTAATGAATATTCTTATTTGTATTTTGTTTAAAATCTCAACATGTCAGGATGGCCGAGCGGTCTAAGGCTACAGACTCAAGGTTCCCTTAACAGTAAGACTGTGTTGAGTGTTCTGGTCCACAATAGTGGGCGTGGGTTCGAATCCCACTTCTGACTAGTAATTTCTATTAAATTATTATTATTCCTTTTCCAAAGACAGTGACTATTCTTTGTTTAATAATAATTTAATGAATTTTCTTATTTGTATTTTGCTTAAAGTCTCAACATGTCAGGATGGTCAAGTGGCCTAACGCGCCTGACTCAAGTATCCCTCTCCAGTAAGACTGTGTTGAGTGTCCTGGTCCACAATAGTGGGCGTGGGTTCGAATCCCACTTCTGACTAGTAATTTTTATTAAAATATATTATTTCTTTTCCAAAGGCAGTGACTATTCTTTCTTTAATAATAATTTAATGAATTTTCTTATCTGTATTTTGTTTAAAGTCTCAACATGTCAGGATGGTCAAGTGGCCTAACGCGCCAGACTCAAGTATCCCTCTCCAGTAAGACTGTGTTGAGTGTCCTGGTCCACAATAGTGGGCGTGGGTTCGAATCCCACTTCTGACTAGTAATTTTTATTAAAATATATTATTTCTTTTCCAAAGGCAGTGACTATTCTTTCTTTAATAATAATTTAATGAATTTTCTTATCTGTATTTTGTTTAAATCTCAACATGTCAGGATGGCCGAGCGGTCTAAGGCGCCAGACTCAAGGTTCCCTTAACAGTAAGACTGTGTTGATTGTTCTGGTCCACAATTGTGGGCGTGGGTTCGAATCCCACTTCTGACTAGTAATTTTTATTAAAATATTATTATTCCTTTTCCAAAGGCAGTGACTATTCTTTGTTTAATAATAATTTAATGAATTTTCTTATCTGTATTTTGTTTAAAGTCTCAACATGTCAGGATGGTCAAGTGGCCTAACGCGCCTGACTCAAGTATCCCTCTCCAGTAAGACTGTGTTGAGTGTTCTGGTCCACAATAGTGGGCGTGGGTTCGAATCCCACTTCTGACTAGTAATTTTTATTAAAATATTAGTATTCCTTTACCAAAGGCACTGACTATTCTTTGTTTAATAATAATTTAATGAATTTTCTTATCTGTATTTTGCTTAAAGTCTCAACATGTCAGGATGGTCAAGTTGCCTAACGCGCCAGACTCAAGTATCCCTCTCAAGTAAGACTGTGTTGAGTGTCCTGGTCCACAATAGTGGGCGTGGGTTCAATTTCCACTTCTGACAAGTAATTTTATTGAAAAAAAATTCTTCCTTTTTCAAAGGAAATTACGGTTCTTTGTGTAATACGAATTTTATGAATATTCTTATTTGTATTTTGTTTAAATCAACTCATCGTGTCAGGATGGCCGAGCGGTCTAAGGCGCCAGACTCAAGGTTCCCTTAACAGTAAGACTGTGTTGAGTGTTCTGGTCCACAATAGTGGGCGTGGGTTCGAATCCCACTTCTGACTAGTAATTTTTATTAAATTATTATTATTCCTTTTCCAAAGACAGTGACTATTCTTTGTTTAATAATAATTTAATGAATTTTCTTATCTGTATTTTGCTTAAAGTCTCAACATGTCAGGATGGTCAAGTGGCCTAACGCGCCTGACTCAAGTATCCCTCTCCAGTAAGACTGTGTTGAGTGTCCTGGTCCACAATAGTGGGCGTGGGTTCGAATCCCACTTCTGACTAGTAATTTTTATTAAAATATATTATTTCTTTTCCAAAGGCAGTGACTATTCTTTCTTTAATAATAATTTAATGAATTTTCTTATCTGTATTTTGTTTAAAGTCTCAACATGTCAGGATGGTCAAGTGGCCTAACGCGCCAGACTCAAGTATCCCTCTCCAGTAAGACTGTGTTGAGTGTTCTGGTCCACAATAGTGGGCGTGGGTTCAATTTCCACTTCTGACAAGTAATTTTATTGAAAAAAAATTCTTCCTTTTTCACAGGAAATTACGGTTCTTTGGGTAATACAAATTTAATGAATATTCTTATTTGTATTTTGTTTAAAATCTCAACATGTCAGGATGGCCGAGCGGTCTAAGGCGCCAGACTCAAGGTTCCCTTAACAGTAAGACTGTGTTGAGTGTTCTGGTCCACAATAGTGGGCGTGGGTTCGAATCCCACTTCTGACTAGTAATTTTTATTAAATTATTATTATTCCTTTTCCAAAGACAGTGACTATTCTTTGTTTAATAATAATTTAATGAATTTTCTTATCTGTATTTTGTTTAAAGTCTCAACATGTCAGGATGGTCAAGTGGCCTAACGCGCCTGACTCAAGTATCCCTCTCCAGTAAGACTGTGTTGAGTGTTCTGGTCCACAATAGTGGGCGTGGGTTCGAATCCCACTTCTGACTAGTAATTTTTATTAAATTATTATTATTCCTTTTCCAAAGACAGTGACTATTCTTTGTTTAATAATAATTTAATGAATTTTCTTATCTGTATTTTGCTTAATGTCTCAACATGTCAGGATGGTCAAGTGGCCTAACGCGCCTGACTCAAGTATCCCTCTCCAGTAAGACTGTGTTGAGTGTCCTGGTCCACAATAGTGGGCGTGGGTTCGAATCCCACTTCTGACTAGTAATTTTTATTAAAATATATTATTTCTTTTCCAAAGGCAGTGACTATTCTTTCTTTAATAATAATTTAATGAATTTTCTTATCTGTATTTTGTTTAAATCTCAACATGTCAGGATGGCCGAGCGGTCTAAGGCGCCAGACTCAAGGTTCCCTTAACAGTAAGACTGTGTTGAGTGTTCTGGTCCACAATTGTGGGTGTGGGTTCGAATCCCACTTCTGACTAGTAATTTTTATTAAAATATTATTATTCCTTTTCCAAAGGCAGTGACTATTCTTTGTTTAATAATAATTTAATGAATTTTCTTATCTGTATTTTGCTTAAAGTCTCAACATGTCAGGATGGTCAAGTTGCCTAACGCGCCAGACTCAAGTATCCCTCTCCAGTAAGACTGTGTTGAGTGTCCTGGTCCACAATAGTGGGCGTGGGTTCAATTTCCACTTCTGACAAGTAATTTTATTGAAAAAAAATTCTTCCTTTTTCAAAGGAAATTACGGTTCTTTGTGTAATACGAATTTTATGAATATTCTTATTTGTATTTTGTTTAAATCAACTCATCGTGTCAGGATGGCCGAGCGGTCTAAGGCGCCAGACTCAAGGTTCCCTTAACAGTAAGACTGTGTTGAGTGTTCTGGTCCACAATAGTGGGCGTGGGTTCGAATCCCACTTCTGACTAGTAATTTTTATTCAATTATTATTATTCCTTTTCGAAAGACAGTGACTATTCTTTGTTTAATAATAATTTAATGAATTTTCTTATCTGTATTTTGCTTAAAGTCTCAACATGTCAGGATGGTCAAGTGGCCTAACGCGCCTGACTCAAGTATCCCTCTCCAGTAAGACTGTGTTGAGTGTCCTGGTCCACAATAGTGGGCGTGGGTTCAATTTCCACTTCTGACAAGTAATTTTATTGAAAAAAAATTCTTCCTTTTTCACAGGAAATTACGGTTCTTTGGGTAATACAAATTTAATGAATATTCTTATTTGTATTTTGTTTAAAATCTCAACATGTCAGGATGGCCGAGCGGTCTAAGGCGCCAGACTCAAGGTTCCTTTAACAGTAAGACTGTGTTGAGTGTTCTGGTCCACAATAGTGGGCGTGGGTTCGAATCCCACTTCTGACTAGTAATTTTTATTAAATTATTGTTATTCCTTTTCCAAAGACAGTGACTATTCTTTGTTTAATAATAATTTAATGAATTTTCTTATCTGTATTTTGCTTAAAGTCTCAACATGTCATTATGGTCAAGTGGCCTAACGCGCCTGACTCAAGTATCCTCTCCAGTAAGACTGTGTTGAGTGTCCTGGTCCACAATAGTGGGCGTGGGTTCGAATCCCACTTCTGACTAGTAATTTTTATTAAAATATATTATTTCTTTTCCAAAGGCAGTGACTATTCTTTCTTTAATAATAATTTAATGAATTTTCTTATCTGTATTTTGTTTAAATCTCAACATGTCAGGATGGCCGAGCGGTCTAAGGCGCCAGACTCAATGTTCCCTTAACAAAATAAGACTGTGTTGAGTGTTCTGGTCCACAATTGTGGGCGTGGGTTCGAATCCCACTTCTGACTAGTAATTTTTATTAAAATATTATTATTCCTTTTCCAAAGGCAGTGACTATTCTTTGTTTAATAATAATTTAATGAATTTTCTTATCTGTATTTTGCTTAAAGTCTCAACATGTCAGGATGGTCAAGTTGCCTAACGCGCCAGACTCAAGTATCCCTCTCCAGTAAGACTGTGTTGAGTGTCCTGGTCCACAATAGTGGGCGTGGGTTCGAATCCCACTTCTGACTAGTAATTTTTATTAAAATATATTATTTCTTTTCCAAAGGCAGTGACTATTCTTTCTTTAATAATAATTTAATGAATTTTCTTATCTGTATTTTGTTTAAAGTCTCAACATGTCAGGATGGTCAAGTGGCCTAACGCGCCAGACTCAAGTATCCCTCTCCAGTAAGACTGTGTTCAGTGTTCTGGTCCACAATAGTGGGCGTGGGTTCAATTTCCACTTCTGACAAGTAATTATATTGAAAAAAAATTCTTCCTTTTTCACAGGAAATTACGGTTCTTTGGGTAATACAAATTTAATGAATATTCTTATTTGTATTTTGTTTAAAATCTCAACATGTCAGGATGGCCGAGCGGTCTAAGGCGCCAGACTCAAGGTTCCCTTAACAGTAAGACTGTGTTGAGTGTTCTAGTCCACAATAGGGGGCGTGGGTTCGAATCCCACTTCTGACTAGTAATTTTTATTAAATTATTATTATTCCTTTTCCAAAGACTGTGACTATTCTTTGTTTAATAATAATTTAATGAATTTTCTTATCTGTATTTTGTTTAAAGTCTCAACATGTCAGGATGGTCAAGTGGCCTAACGCGCCTGACTCAAGTATCCCTCTCCAGTAAGACTGTGTTGAGTGTCCTGGTCCACAATAGTGGGCGTGGGTTCGAATCCCACTTCTGACTAGTAATTTTTATTAAAATATATTATTTCTTTTCCAAAGGCAGTGACTATTCTTTCTTTAATAATAATTTAATGAATTTTCTTATCTGTATTTTGTTTAAAGTCTCAACATGTCAGGATGGTCAAGTGGCCTAAAGCGCCAGACTCAAGTATCCCTCTCCAGTAAGACTGTGTTGAGTGTTGTGGTCCACAATAGTGGGCGTGGGTTCAATTTCCACTTCTGACAAGTAATTTTATTGAAAAAAAATTCTTCCTTTTTCACAGGAAATTACGGTTCTTTGGGTAATACAAATTTAATGAATATTCTTATTTGTATTTTGTTTAAAATCTCAACATGTCAGGATGGCCGAGCGGTCTAAGGCGCCAGACTCAAGGTTCCTTTAACAGTAAGACTGTGTTGAGTGTTCTGGTCCACAATAGTGGGCGTGGGTTCGAATCCCACTTCTGACTAGTAATTTTTATTAAATTATTATTATTCCTTTTCCAAAGACAGTGACTATTCTTTGTTTAATAATAATTTAATGAATTTTCTTATCTGTATTTTGCTTAAAGTCTCAACATGTCAGGATGGTCAAGTGGCCTAACGCGCCTGACTCAAGTATCCTCTCCAGTAAGACTGTGTTGAGTGTCCTGGTCCACAATAGTGGGCGTGGGTTCGAATCCCACTTCTGACTAGTAATTTTTTTTAAAATATATTATTTCTTTTCCAAAGGCAGTGACTATTCTTTCTTTAATAATAATTTAATGAATTTTCTTATCTGTATTTTGTTTAAATCTCAACATGTCAGGATGGCCGAGCGGTCCAAGGCGCCAGACTCAATGTTCCCTTAACAGTAAGACTGTGTTGAGTGTTCTGGTCCACAATTGTGGGCGTGGGTTCGAATCCCACTTCTGACTAGTAATTTTTATTAAAATATTATTATTCCTTTTCCAAAGGCAGTGACTATTCTTTGTTTAATAATAATTTAATGAATTTTCTTATCTGTATTTTGCTTAAAGTCTCAACATGTCAGGATGGTCAAGTTGCCTAACGCGCCAGACTCAAGTATCCCTCTCCAGTAAGACTGTGTTGAGTGTTCTGGTCCACAATAGTGGGCGTGGGTTCGAATCCCACTTCTGACTAGTAATTTTTATTAAATTATTATTATTCCTTTTCCAAAGACAGTGACTATTCTTTCTTTAATAATAATTTAATGAATTTTCTTATCTGTATTTTGTTTAAATCTCAACATGTCAGGATGGCCGAGCGGTCTAAGGCGCCAGACTCAAGGTTCCCTTAACAGTAAGACTGTGTTGAGTGTTCTGGTCCACAATTGTGGGTGTGGGTTCGAATCCCACTTCTGACTAGTAATTTTTATTAAAATATTATTATTCCTTTTCCAAAGGCAGTGACTATTCTTTGTTTAATAATAATTTAATGAATTTTCTTATCTGTATTTTGCTTAAAGTCTCAACATGTCAGGATGGTCAAGTTGCCTAACGCGCCAGACTCAAGTATCCCTCTCCAGTAAGACTGTGTTGAGTGTCCTGGTCCACAATAGTGGGCGTGGGTTCAATTTACACTTCTGACAAGTAATTTTATTGAAAAAAAATTCTTCCTTTTTCAAAGGAAATTACGGTTCTTTGTGTAATACGAATTTTATGAATATTCTTATTTGTATTTTGTTTAAATCAACTCATCGTGTCAGGATGGCCGAGCGGTCTAAGGCGCCAGACTCAAGGTTCCCTTAACAGTAAGACTGTGTTGAGTGTTCTGGTCCACAATAGTGGGCGTGGGTTCGAATCCCACTTCTGACTAGTAATTTTTATTCAATTATTATTATTCCTTTTCGAAAGACAGTGACTATTCTTTGTTTAATAATAATTTAATGAATTTTCTTATCTGTATTTTGCTTAAAGTCTCAACATGTCAGGATGGTCAAGTGGCCTAACGCGCCTGACTCAAGTATCCCTCTCCAGTAAGACTGTGTTGAGTGTCCTGGTCCACAATAGTGGGCGTGGGTTCAATTTCCATTTCTGACAAGTAATTTTATTGAAAAAAAATTCTTCCTTTTTCACAGGAAATTACGGTTCTTTGGGTAATACAAATTTAATGAATATTCTTATTTGTATTTTGTTTAAAATCTCAACATGTCAGGATGGCCGAGCGGTCTAAGGCGCCAGACTCAAGGTTCCTTTAACAGTAAGACTGTGTTGAGTGTTCTGGTCCACAATAGTGGGCGTGGGTTCGAATCCCACTTCTGACTAGTAATTTTTATTAAATTATTATTATTCCTTTTCCAAAGACAGTGACTATTCTTTGTTTAATAATAATTTAATGAATTTTCTTATCTGTATTTTGTTTAAAGTCTCAACATGTCAGGATGGTCAAGTGGCCTAACGCGCCTGACTCAAGTATCCCTCTCCAGTAAGACTGTGTTGAGTGTCCTGGTCCACAATAGTGGGCGTGGGTTCGAATCCCACTTCTGACTAGTAATTTTTATTAAAATATATTATTTCTTTTCCAAAGGCAGTGACTATTCTTTCTTTAATAATAATGTAATGAATTTTCTTATCTGTATTTTGTTTAAAGTCTCAACATGTCAGGATGGTCAAGTGGCCTAACGCGCCAGACTCAAGTATCCCTCTCCAGTAAGACTGTGTTGAGTGTTCTGGTCCACAATAGTGGGCGTGGGTTCAATTTCCACTTCTGACAAGTAATTTTATTGAAAAAAAATTCTTCCTTTTTCACAGGAAATTACGGTTCTTTGGGTAATACAAATTTAATGAATATTCTTATTTGTATTTTGTTTAAAATCTCAACATGTCAGGATGGCCGAGCGGTCTGAGGCGCCAGATTCAAGGTTCCCTTAACAGTAAGACTGTGTTGAGTGTTCTGGTCCACAATAGTGGGCGTGGGTTCGAATCCCACTTCTGACTAGTAATTTTTATTAAATTATTATTATTCCTTTTCCAAAGACAGTGACTATTCTTTGTTTAATAATAATTTAATGAATTTTCTTATCTGTATTTTGTTTAAAGTCTCAACATGTCAGGATGGTCAAGTGGCCTAACGCGCCTGACTCAAGTATCCCTCTCCAGTAAGACTGTGTTGAGTGTCCTGGTCCACAATAGTGGGCGTGGGTTCGAATCCCACTTCTGACTAGTAATTTTTATTAAAATATATTATTTCTTTTCAAAAGGCAGTGACTATTCTTTCTTTAATAATTTAATGAATTTTCTTATCTGTATTTTGTTTAAATATCAACATGTCAGGATGGCCGAGCGGTCTAAGGCGCCAGACTCAAGGTTCCCTTAACAGTAAGACTGTGTTGAGTGTTCTGGTCCACAATTGTGGGCGTGGGTTCGAATCCCACTTATGACTAGTAATTTTTATTAAAATATTATTATTCCTTTTCCAAAGGCAGTGACTATTCTTTGTTTAATAATAATTTAATGAATTTTCTTATCTGTATTTTGCTTAAAGTCTCAACATGTTAGGATGGTCAAGTTGCCTAACGCGCCAGACTCAAGTATCCCTCTCCAGTAAGACTGTGTTGAGTGTTCTGGTCCACAATAGTGGGCGTGGGTTCGAATCCCACTTCTGACTAGTAATTTTTATTAAATTATTATTATTCCTTTTCCAAAGACAGAGTGACTATTATTTGTTTAATAATAATTTAATGAATTTTCTTATCTGTATTTTGCTTAAAGTCTCAACATGTCAGGATGGTCAAGTGGCCTAACGCGCCTGACTCAAGTATCCCTGTCCAGTAAGACTGTGTTGAGTGTCCTGGTCCACAATAGTGGGCGTGGGTTCGAATCCCACTTCTGACTAGTAATTTTTATTAAAATATATTATTTCTTTTCCAAAGGCAGTGACTATTCTTTCTTTAATAATAATTTAATGAATTTTCTTATCTGTATTTTGTTTAAAGTCTCAACATGTCAGGATGGTCAAGTGGCCTAACGCGCCAGACTCAAGTATCCCTCTCCAGTAAGACTGTGTTGAGTGTTCTGGTCCACAATAGTGGGCGTGGGTTCAATTTCCACTTCTGACAAGTAATTTTATTGAAAAAAAATTCTTCCTTTTTCAAAGGAAATTACGGTTCTTTGTGTAATACGAATTTTATGAATATTCTTATTTGTATTTTGTTTAAATCAGCTCATCGTGTCAGGATGGCCAAGCGGTCTAAGGCGCCAGACTCAAGGTTCACTTAACAGTAAGACTGTGTTGAGTGTTCTGGTCCACAATAGTGGTTGTGAGTTCGAATCCCACTTCTGACTAGTAATTTTTATTAAAATATATTATTTCTTTTCCAAAGGCAGTGACTATTCTTTCTTTAATAATAATTTAATGAATTTTCTTATCTGTATTTTGTTTAAAGTCTCAACATGTCAGGATGGTCAAGTGGCCTAACGCGCCTGACTCAAGTATCCCTCTCCAGTAAGACTGTGTTGAGTGTTCTGGTCCACAATAGTGGGCGTGGGTTCAATTTCCACTTCTGACAAGTAATTTTATTGAAAAAAAATTCTTCCTTTTTCACAGGAAATTACGGTTCTTTGGGTAATACAAATTTAATGAATATTCTTATTTGTATTTTGTTTAAAATCTCAACATGTCAGGATGGCCGAGCGGTCTAAGGCGCCAGACTCAAGGTTCCCTTAACAGTAAGACTGTGTTGAGTGTTCTGGTCCACAATAGTGGGCGTGGGTTCGAATCCCACATCTGACTAGTAATTTTTATTAAATTATTATTATTCCTTTTCCAAAGACAGTGACTATTCTTTGTTTAATAATAATTTAATGAATTTTCTTATCTGTATTTTGTTTAAAGTCTCAACATGTCAGGATGGTCAAGTGGCCTAACGCGCCTGACTCAAGTATCCCTCTCCAGTAAGACTGTGTTGAGTGTCCTGGTCCACAATAGTGGGCGTGGGTTCGAATCCCACTTCTGACTAGTAATTTTTATTAAAATATATTATTTCTTTTCAAAAGGCAGTGACTATTCTTTCTTTAATAATAATTTAATGAATTTTCTTATCTGTATTTTGTTTAAATATCAACATGTCAGGATGGCCGAGCGGTCTAAGGCGCCAGACTCAAGGTTCCCTTAACAGTAAGACTGTGTTGAGTGTTCTGGTCCACAATTGTGGGCGTGGGTTCGAATCCCACTTATGACTAGTAATTTTTATTAAAATATTATTATTCCTTTTCCAAAGGCAGTGACTATTCTTTGTTTAATAATAATTTAATGAATTTTCTTATCTGTATTTTGCTTAAAGTCTCAACATGTCAGGATGGTCAAGTTGCCTAACGCGCCAGACTCAAGTATCCCTCTCCAGTAAGACTGTGTTGAGTGTTCTGGTCCACAATAGTGGGCGTGGGTTCGAATCCCACTTCTGACTAGTAATTTTTATTAAATTATTATTATTCCTTTTCCAAAGACAGTGACTATTATTTGTTTAATAATAATTTAATGAATTTTCTTATCTGTATTTTGTTTAAAGTCTCAACATGTCAGGATGGTCAAGTGGCCTAACGCGCCTGACTCAAGTATACCTCTCCAGTAAGACTGTGTTGAGTGTTCTGGTCCACAATAGTGGGCGTGGGTTCGAATCCCAGTTCTGACTAGTAATTTTTATTAAAATATTAGTATTCCTTTTCCAAAGGCACTGGCTATTCTTTCTTTAATAATAATTTAATGAATTTTCTTATCTGTATTTTGTTTAAAGTCTCAACATGTCAGGATGGTCAAGTGGCCTAACGCGCCAGACTCAAGTATCCCTCTCCAGTAAGACTGTGTTGAGTGTTCTGGTCCACAATAGTGGGCGTGGGTTCAATTTCCACTTCTGACAAGTAATTTTATTGAAAAAAAATTCTTCCTTTTTCACAGGAAATTACGGTTCTTTGGGTAATACAAATTTAATGAATATTCTTATTTGTATTTTGTTTAAAATCTCAACGTGTCAGGATGGCCGAGCGGTCTAAGTCGCCAGACTCAAGGTTCCCTTAACAGTAAGACTGTGTTGAGTGTTCTGGTCCACAATAGTGGGCGTGGGTTCGAATCCCACTTCTGACTAGTAATTTTTATTAAAATATATTATTTCTTTTCCAAAGGCAGTGACTATTCTTTCTTTAATAATAATTTAATGAATTTTCTTATCTGTATTTTGTTTAAATCTCAACATGTCAGGATGGCCGAGCGGTCCAAGGCGCCAGACTCAATGTTCCCTTAACAGTAAGACTGTGTTGAGTGTTCTGGTCCAGAATTGTGGGCGTGGGTTCGAATCCCACTTCTGACTAGTAATTTTTATTAAAATATTATTATTCCTTTTCCAAAGGCAGTGACTATTCTTTGTTTAATAATAATTTAATGAATTTTCTTATCTGTATTTTGCTTAAAGTCTCAACATGTCAGGATGGTCAAGTTGCCTAACGCGCCAGACTCAAGTATCCCTCTCCAGTAAGACTGTGTTGAGTGTTCTGGTCCACAATAGTGGGCGTGGGTTCGAATCCCACTTCTGACTAGTAATTTTTATTAAATTATTATTATTCCTTTTCCAAAGACAGTGACTATTCTTTGTTTAATAATAATTTAATGAATTTTCTTATCTGTATTTTGTTTAAAGTCTCAACATGTCAGGATGGTCAAGTGGCCTAACGCGCCTGACTCAAGTATCTCTCTCCAGTAAGACTGTGTTGAGTGTCCTGGTCCACAATAGTGGGCGTGGGTTCGAATCCCACTTCTGACTAGTAATTTTTATTAAAATATATTATTTCTTTTCCAAAGGCAGTGACTATTCTTTCTTTAATAATAATTTAATGAATTTTCTTATCTGTATTTTGTTTAAAGTCTCAACATGTCAGGATGGTCAAGTGGCCTAACGAGCCAGACTCAAGTATCCCTCTCCAGTAAGACTGTGTTGAGTGTTCTGGTCCACAATAGTGGGCGTGGGTTCAATTTCCACTTCTGACAAGTAATTTTATTGAAAAAAAATTCTTCCTTTTTCACAGGAAATTACGGTTCTTTGGGTAATACAAATTTAATGAATATTCTTATTTGTATTTTGTTTAAAATCTCAACATGTCAGGATGGCCGAGCGGTCTGAGGCGCCAGATTCAAGGTTCCCTTAACAGTAAGACTGTGTTGAGTGTTCTGGTCCACAATAGTGGGCGTGGGTTCGAATCCCACTTCTGACTAGTAATTTTTATTAAATTATTATTATTCCTTTTCCAAAGGCAGTAACTATTCTTTGTTTAATAATAATTTAATGAATTTTCTTATCTGTATTTTGTTTAAAGTCTCAACATGTCAGGATGGTCAAGTGGCCTAACGCGCCTGACTCAAGTATCCCTCTCCAGTAAGACTGTGTTGAGTGTTCTGGTCCACAATAGTGGGCGTGGGTTCGAATCCCACTTCTGACTAGTAATTTTTATTAAAATATTAGTATTCCTTTTCCAAAGGCACTGACTATTCTTTGTTTAATAATAATTTAATGAATTTTCTTATCTGTATTTTGCTTAAAGTCTCAACATGTCAGGATGGTCAAGTTGCCTAACGCGCCAGACTCAAGTATCCCTCTCCAGTAAGACTGTGTTGAGTGTCCTGGTCCACAATAGTGGGCGTGGGTTCGAATCCCACTTCTGACTAGTAATTTTTATTAAAATATATTATTTCTTTTCCAAAGGTAGTGACTATTCTTTCTTTAATAATAATTTAATGAATTTTCTTATCTGTATTTTGTTTAAAGTCTCAGCATGTCAGGATGGTCAAGTGGCCTAACGCGCCTGACTCAAGTATCCCTCTCCAGTAAGACTGTGTTGAGTGTCCTGGTCCACAATAGTGGGCGTGGGTTCGAATCCCACTTCTGACTAGTAATTTTTATTAAAATATATTATTTCTTTTCCAAAGGCAGTGACTATTCTTTCTTTAATAATAATTTAATGAATTTTCTTATCTGTATTTTGTTTAAAGTCTCAACATGTCAGGATGGTCAAGTGGCCTAACGCGCCAGACTCAAGTATCCCTCTCCAGTAAGACTGTGTTGAGTGTTCTGGTCCACAATAGTGGGCGTGGGTTCAATTTCCACTTCTGACAAGTAATTTTATTGAAAAAAAATTCTTCCTTTTTCACAGGAAATTACGGTTCTTTGGGTAATACAAATTTAATGAATATTCTTATTTGTATTTTGTTTAAAATCTCAACGTGTCAGGATGGCCGAGCGGTCTAAGTCGCCAGACTCAAGGTTCCCTTAACAGTAAGACTGTGTTGAGTGTTCTGGTCCACAATAGTGGGCGTGGGTTCGAATCCCACTTCTGACTAGTAATTTTTATTAAAATATATTATTTCTTTTCCAAAGGCAGTGACTATTCTTTCTTTAATAATAATTTAATGAATTTTCTTATCTGTATTTTGTTTAAATCTCAACATGTCAGGATGGCCGAGCGGTCCAAGGCGCCAGACTCAATGTTCCCTTAACAGTAAGACTGTGTTGAGTGTTCTGGTCCAGAATTGTGGGCGTGGGTTCGAATCCCACTTCTGACTAGTAATTTTTATTAAAATATTATTATTCCTTTTCCAAAGGCAGTGACTATTCTTTGTTTAATAATAATTTAATGAATTTTCTTATCTGTATTTTGCTTAAAGTCTCAACATGTCAGGATGGTCAAGTTGCCTAACGCGCCAGACTCAAGTATCCCTCTCCAGTAAGACTGTGTTGAGTGTTCTGGTCCACAATAGTGGGCGTGGGTTCGAATCCCACTTCTGACTAGTAATTTTTATTAAATTATTATTATTCCTTTTCCAAAGACAGTGACTATTCTTTGTTTAATAATAATTTAATGAATTTTCTTATCTGTATTTTGTTTAAAGTCTCAACATGTCAGGATGGTCAAGTGGCCTAACGCGCCTGACTCAAGTATCTCTCTCCAGTAAGACTGTGTTGAGTGTCCTGGTCCACAATAGTGGGCGTGGGTTCGAATCCCACTTCTGACTAGTAATTTTTATTAAAATATATTATTTCTTTTCCAAAGGCAGTGACTATTCTTTCTTTAATAATAATTTAATGAATTTTCTTATCTGTATTTTGTTTAAAGTCTCAACATGTCAGGATGGTCAAGTGGCCTAACGCGCCAGACTCAAGTATCCCTCTCCAGTAAGACTGTGTTGAGTGTTCTGGTCCACAATAGTGGGCGTGGGTTCAATTTCCACTTCTGACAAGTAATTTTATTGAAAAAAAATTCTTCCTTTTTCACAGGAAATTACGGTTCTTTGGGTAATACAAATTTAATGAATATTCTTATTTGTATTTTGTTTAAAATCTCAACATGTCAGGATGGCCGAGCGGTCTGAGGCGCCAGATTCAAGGTTCCCTTAACAGTAAGACTGTGTTGAGTGTTCTGGTCCACAATAGTGGGCGTGGGTTCGAATCCCACTTCTGACTAGTAATTTTTATTAAATTATTATTATTCCTTTTCCAAAGGCAGTAACTATTCTTTGTTTAATAATAATTTAATGAATTTTCTTATCTGTATTTTGTTTAAAGTCTCAACATGTCAGGATGGTCAAGTGGCCTAACGCGCCTGACTCAAGTATCCCTCTCCAGTAAGACTGTGTTGAGTGTTCTGGTCCACAATAGTGGGCGTGGGTTCGAATCCCACTTCTGACTAGTAATTTTTATTAAAATATTAGTATTCCTTTTCCAAAGGCACTGACTATTCTTTGTTTAATAATAATTTAATGAATTTTCTTATCTGTATTTTGCTTAAAGTCTCAACATGTCAGGATGGTCAAGTTGCCTAACGCGCCAGACTCAAGTATCCCTCTCCAGTAAGACTGTGTTGAGTGTCCTGGTCCACAATAGTGGGCGTGGGTTCAATTTCCACTTCTGACAAGTAATTTTATTGAAAAAAAATTCTTCCTTTTTCAAAGGAAATTACGGTTCTTTGTGTAATACGAATTTTATGAATATTCTTATTTGTATTTTGTTTAAATCAGCTCATCGTGTCAGGATGGCCAAGCGGTCTAAGGCGCCAGACTCAAGGTTCACTTAACAGTAAGACTGTGTTGAGTGTTCTGGTCCACAATAGTGGGCGTGAGTTCGAATCCCACTTCTGACTAGTAATTTTTATTAAATTATTATTATTCCTTTTCCAAAGACAGTGACTATTCTTTGTTTAATAGTAATTTAATGAATTTTCTTATCTGTATTTTGCTTAAAGTCTCAACATGTCAGGATGGTCAAGTGCCCTAACGCACCTGACTCAAGTATCCCTCTCCAGTAAGACTGTGTTGAGTGTTCTGGTCCACAATAGTGGGCGTGGGTTCGAATCCCACTTCTGACTAGTAATTTTTATTAAAATATATTATTTCTTTTCCAAAGGCAGTGACTATTCTTTCTTTAATAATAATTTAATGAATTTTCTTATCTGTATTTTGTTTAAAGTCTCAACATGTCAGGATGGTCAAGTGGCCTAACGCGCCTGACTCAAGTATCCCTCTCCAGTAAGACTGTGTTGAGTGTTCTGGTCCACAATAGTGGGCGTGGGTTCAATTTCCACTTCTGACAAGTAATTTTATTGAAAAAAAATTCTTCCTTTTTCACAGGAAATTACGGTTCTTTGGGTAATACAAATTTAATGAATATTCTTATTTGTATTTTGTTTAAAATCTCAACATGTCAGGATGGCCGAGCGGTCTAAGGCGCCAGACTCAAGGTTCCCTTAACAGTAAGACTGTGTTGAGTGTTCTGGTCCACAATAGTGGGCGTGGGTTCGAATCCCACTTCTGACTAGTAATTTTTATTAAATTATTATTATTCCTTTTCCAAAGACAGTGACTATTCTTTGTTTAATAATAATTTAATGAATTTTCTTATCTGTATTTTGTTTAAAGTCTCAACATGTCAGGATGGTCAAGTGGCCTAACGCGCCTGACTCAAGTATCCCTCTCCAGTAAGACTGTGTTGAGTGTCCTGGTCCACAATAGTGGGCGTGGGTTCGAATCCCACTTCTGACTAGTAATTTTTATTAAAATATATTATTTCTTTTCAAAAGGCAGTGACTATTCTTTCTTTAATAATAATTTAATGAATTTTCTTATCTGTATTTTGTTTAAATATCAACATGTCAGGATGGCCGAGCGGTCTAAGGCGCCAGACTCAAGGTTCCCTTAACAGTAAGACTGTGTTGAGTGTTCTGGTCCACAATTGTGGGCGTGGGTTCGAATCCCACTTATGACTAGTAATTTTTATTAAAATATTATTATTCCTTTTCCAAAGGCAGTGACTATTCTTTGTTTAATAATAATTTAATGAATTTTCTTATCTGTATTTTGCTTAAAGTCTCAACATGTCAGGATGGTCAAGTTGCCTAACGCGCCAGACTCAAGTATCCCTCTCCAGTAAGACTGTGTTGAGTGTTCTGGTCCACAATAGTGGGCGTGGGTTCGAATCCCACTTCTGACTAGTAATTTTTATTAAATTATTATTATTCCTTTTCCAAAGACAGTGACTATTATTTGTTTAATAATAATTTAATGAATTTTCTTATCTGTATTTTGCTTAAAGTCTCAACATGTCAGGATGGTCAAGTGGCCTAACGCGCCTGACTCAAGTATCCCTGTCCAGTAAGACTGTGTTGAGTGTCCTGGTCCACAATAGTGGGCGTGGGTTCGAATCCCACTTCTGACTAGTAATTTTTATTAAAATATATTATTTCTTTTCCAAAGGCAGTGACTATTCTTTCTTTAATAATAATTTAATGAATTTTCTTATCTGTATTTTGTTTAAAGTCTCAACATGTCAGGATGGTCAAGTGGCCTAACGCGCCAGACTCAAGTATCCCTCTCCAGTAAGACTGTGTTGAGTGTTCTGGTCCACAATAGTGGGCGTGGGTTCAATTTCCACTTCTGACAAGTAATTTTATTGAAAAAAAATTCTTCCTTTTTCACAGGAAATTACGGTTCTTTGGGTAATACAAATTTAATGAATATTCTTATTTGTATTTTGTTTAAAATCTCAACATGTCAGGATGGCCGAGCGGTCTGAGGCGCCAGACTCAAGGTTCCCTTAACAGTAAGACTGTGTTGAGTGTTCTGGTCCACAATAGTGGGCGTGGGTTCGAATCCCACTTCTGACTAGTAATTTTTATTAAATTATTATTATTCCTTTTCCAAAGGCAGTAACTATTCTTTGTTTAATAATAATTTAATGAATTTTCTTATCTGTATTTTGTTTAAAGTCTCAACATGTCAGGATGGTCAAGTGGCCTAACGCGCCTGACTCAAGTATCCCTCTCCAGTAAGACTGTGTTGAGTGTTCTGGTCCACAATAGTGGGCGTGGGTTCGAATCCCACTTCTGACTAGTAATTTTTATTAAAATATTAGTATTCCTTTTCCAAAGGCACTGACTATTCTTTGTTTAATAATAATTTAATGAATTTTCTTATCTGTATTTTGCTTAAAGTCTCAACATGTCAGGATGGTCAAGTTGCCTAACGCGCCAGACTCAAGTATCCCTCTCCAGTAAGACTGTGTTGAGTGTCCTGGTCCACAATAGTGGGCGTGGGTTCAATTTCCACTTCTGACAAGTAATTTTATTGAAAAAAAATTCTTCCTTTTTCAAAGGAAATTACGGTTCTTTGTGTAATACGAATTTTATGAATATTCTTATTTGTATTTTGTTTAAATCAGCTCATCGTGTCAGGATGGCCAAGCGGTCTAAGGCGCCAGACTCAAGGTTCACTTAACAGTAAGACTGTGTTGAGTGTTCTGGTCCACAATAGTGGGCGTGAGTTCGAATCCCACTTCTGACTAGTAATTTTTATTAAATTATTATTATTCCTTTTCCAAAGACAGTGACTATTCTTTGTTTAATAGTAATTTAATGAATTTTCTTATCTGTATTTTGCTTAAAGTCTCAACATGTCAGGATGGTCAAGTGCCCTAACGCACCTGACTCAAGTATCCCTCTCCAGTAAGACTGTGTTGAGTGTTCTGGTCCACAATAGTGGGCGTGGGTTCGAATCCCACTTCTGACTAGTAATTTTTATTAAAATATATTATTTCTTTTCCAAAGGCAGTGACTATTCTTTCTTTAATAATAATTTAATGAATTTTCTTATCTGTATTTTGTTTAAAGTCTCAACATGTCAGGATGGTCAAGTGGCCTAACGCGCCTGACTCAAGTATCCCTCTCCAGTAAGACTGTGTTGAGTGTTCTGGTCCACAATAGTGGGCGTGGGTTCAATTTCCACTTCTGACAAGTAATTTTATTGAAAAAAAATTCTTCCTTTTTCACAGGAAATTACGGTTCTTTGGGTAATACAAATTTAATGAATATTCTTATTTGTATTTTGTTTAAAATCTCAACATGTCAGGATGGCCGAGCGGTCTAAGGCGCCAGACTCAAGGTTCCCTTAACAGTAAGACTGTGTTGAGTGTTCTGGTCCACAATAGTGGGCGTGGGTTCGAATCCCACTTCTGACTAGTAATTTTTATTAAATTATTATTATTCCTTTTCCAAAGACAGTGACTATTCTTTGTTTAATAATAATTTAATGAATTTTCTTATCTGTATTTTGTTTAAAGTCTCAACATGTCAGGATGGTCAAGTGGCCTAACGCGCCTGACTCAAGTATCCCTCTCCAGTAAGACTGTGTTGAGTGTCCTGGTCCACAATAGTGGGCGTGGGTTCGAATCCCACTTCTGACTAGTAATTTTTATTAAAATATATTATTTCTTTTCAAAAGGCAGTGACTATTCTTTCTTTAATAATAATTTAATGAATTTTCTTATCTGTATTTTGTTTAAATATCAACATGTCAGGATGGCCGAGCGGTCTAAGGCGCCAGACTCAAGGTTCCCTTAACAGTAAGACTGTGTTGAGTGTTCTGGTCCACAATTGTGGGCGTGGGTTCGAATCCCACTTATGACTAGTAATTTTTATTAAAATATTATTATTCCTTTTCCAAAGGCAGTGACTATTCTTTGTTTAATAATAATTTAATGAATTTTCTTATCTGTATTTTGCTTAAAGTCTCAACATGTCAGGATGGTCAAGTTGCCTAACGCGCCAGACTCAAGTATCCCTCTCCAGTAAGACTGTGTTGAGTGTTCTGGTCCACAATAGTGGGCGTGGGTTCGAATCCCACTTCTGACTAGTAATTTTTATTAAATTATTATTATTCCTTTTCCAAAGACAGTGACTATTATTTGTTTAATAATAATTTAATGAATTTTCTTATCTGTATTTTGCTTAAAGTCTCAACATGTCAGGATGGTCAAGTGGCCTAACGCGCCTGACTCAAGTATCCCTGTCCAGTAAGACTGTGTTGAGTGTCCTGGTCCACAATAGTGGGCGTGGGTTCGAATCCCACTTCTGACTAGTAATTTTTATTAAAATATATTATTTCTTTTCCAAAGGCAGTGACTATTCTTTCTTTAATAATAATTTAATGAATTTTCTTATCTGTATTTTGTTTAAAGTCTCAACATGTCAGGATGGTCAAGTGGCCTAACGCGCCAGACTCAAGTATCCCTCTCCAGTAAGACTGTGTTGAGTGTTCTGGTCCACAATAGTGGGCGTGGGTTCAATTTCCACTTCTGACAAGTAATTTTATTGAAAAAAAATTCTTCCTTTTTCACAGGAAATTACGGTTCTTTGGGTAATACAAATTTAATGAATATTCTTATTTGTATTTTGTTTAAAATCTCAACATGTCAGGATGGCCGAGCGGTCTGAGGCGCCAGACTCAAGGTTCCCTTAACAGTAAGACTGTGTTGAGTGTTCTGGTCCACAATAGTGGGCGTGGGTTCGAATCCCACTTCTGACTAGTAATTTTTATTAAATTATTATTATTCCTTTTCCAAAGGCAGTAACTATTCTTTGTTTAATAATAATTTAATGAATTTTCTTATCTGTATTTTGTTTAAAGTCTCAACATGTCAGGATGGTCAAGTGGCCTAACGCGCCTGACTCAAGTATCCCTCTCCAGTAAGACTGTGTTGAGTGTTCTGGTCCACAATAGTGGGCGTGGGTTCGAATCCCACTTCTGACTAGTAATTTTTATTAAAATATTAGTATTCCTTTTCCAAAGGCACTGACTATTCTTTGTTTAATAATAATTTAATGAATTTTCTTATCTGTATTTTGCTTAAAGTCTCAACATGTCAGGATGGTCAAGTTGCCTAACGCGCCAGACTCAAGTATCCCTCTCCAGTAAGACTGTGTTGAGTGTCCTGGTCCACAATAGTGGGCGTGGGTTCGAATCCCACTTCTGACTAGTAATTTTTATTAAAATATATTATTTCTTTTCCAAAGGCAGTGACTATTCTTTCTTTAATAATAATTTAATGAATTTTCTTATCTGTATTTTGTTTAAATCTCAACATGTCAGGATGGCCGAGCGGTCTAAGGCGCCAGACTCAAGGTTCACTTAACAGTAAGACTGTGTTGAGTGTTCTGGTCCACAATAGTGGGCGTGGGTTCGAATCCCACTTCTGACTAGTAATTTTTATTAAATTATTATTATTCCTTTTCCAAAGACAGTGACTATTCTTTGTTTAATAATAATTTAATGAATTTTCTTATCTGTATTTTGTTTAAAGTCTCAACATGTCAGGATGGTCAAGTGGCCTAACGCGCCTGACTCAAGTATCCCTCTCCAGTAAGACTGTGTTGAGTGTCCTGGTCCACAATAGTGGGCGTGGGTTCGAATCCCACTTCTGACTAGTAATTTTTATTAAAATATATTATTTCTTTTCAAAAGGCAGTGACTATTCTTTCTTTAATAATAATTTAATGAATTTTCTTATCTGTATTTTGTTTAAATATCAACATGTCAGGATGGCCGAGCGGTCTAAGGCGCCAGACTCAAGGTTCCCTTAACAGTAAGACTGTGTTGAGTGTTCTGGTCCACAATTGTGGGCGTGGGTTCGAATCCCACTTATGACTAGTAATTTTTATTAAAATATTATTATTCCTTTTCCAAAGGCAGTGACTATTCTTTGTTTAATAATAATTTAATGAATTTTCTTATCTGTATTTTGCTTAAAGTCTCAACATGTCAGGATGGTCAAGTTGCCTAACGCGCCAGACTCAAGTATCCCTCTCCAGTAAGACTGTGTTGAGTGTTCTGGTCCACAATAGTGGGCGTGGGTTCGAATCCCACTTCTGACTAGTAATTTTTATTAAATTATTATTATTCCTTTTCCAAAGACAGTGACTATTATTTGTTTAATAATAATTTAATGAATTTTCTTATCTGTATTTTGCTTAAAGTCTCAACATGTCAGGATGGTCAAGTGGCCTAACGCGCCTGACTCAAGTATCCCTGTCCAGTAAGACTGTGTTGAGTGTCCTGGTCCACAATAGTGGGCGTGGGTTCGAATCCCACTTCTGACTAGTAATTTTTATTAAAATATATTATTTCTTTTCCAAAGGCAGTGACTATTCTTTCTTTAATAATAATTTAATGAATTTTCTTATCTGTATTTTGTTTAAAGTCTCAACATGTCAGGATGGTCAAGTGGCCTAACGCGCCAGACTCAAGTATCCCTCTCCAGTAAGACTGTGTTGAGTGTTCTGGTCCACAATAGTGGGCGTGGGTTCAATTTCCACTTCTGACAAGTAATTTTATTGAAAAAAAATTCTTCCTTTTTCACAGGAAATTACGGTTCTTTGGGTAATACAAATTTAATGAATATTCTTATTTGTATTTTGTTTAAAATCTCAACATGTCAGGATGGCCGAGCGGTCTGAGGCGCCAGACTCAAGGTTCCCTTAACAGTAAGACTGTGTTGAGTGTTCTGGTCCACAATAGTGGGCGTGGGTTCGAATCCCACTTCTGACTAGTAATTTTTATTAAATTATTATTATTCCTTTTCCAAAGGCAGTAACTATTCTTTGTTTAATAATAATTTAATGAATTTTCTTATCTGTATTTTGTTTAAAGTCTCAACATGTCAGGATGGTCAAGTGGCCTAACGCGCCTGACTCAAGTATCCCTCTCCAGTAAGACTGTGTTGAGTGTTCTGGTCCACAATAGTGGGCGTGGGTTCGAATCCCACTTCTGACTAGTAATTTTTATTAAAATATTAGTATTCCTTTTCCAAAGGCACTGACTATTCTTTGTTTAATAATAATTTAATGAATTTTCTTATCTGTATTTTGCTTAAAGTCTCAACATGTCAGGATGGTCAAGTTGCCTAACGCGCCAGACTCAAGTATCCCTCTCCAGTAAGACTGTGTTGAGTGTCCTGGTCCACAATAGTGGGCGTGGGTTCGAATCCCACTTCTGACTAGTAATTTTTATTAAAATATATTATTTCTTTTCCAAAGGCAGTGACTATTCTTTCTTTAATAATAATTTAATGAATTTTCTTATCTGTATTTTGTTTAAATCTCAACATGTCAGGATGGCCGAGCGGTCTAAGGCGCCAGACTCAAGGTTCACTTAACAGTAAGACTGTGTTGAGTGTTCTGGTCCACAATAGTGGGCGTGGGTTCGAATCCCACTTCTGACTAGTAATTTTTATTAAATTATTATTATTCCTTTTCCAAAGACAGTGACTATTCTTTCTTTAATAATAATTTAATGAATTTTCTTATCTGTATTTTGTTTAAAGTCTCAACATGTCAGGATGGTCAAGTGGCCTAACGCGCCTGACTCAAGTATCCCTCTCCAGTAAGACTGTGTTGAGTGTTCTGGTCCACAATAGTGGGCGTGGGTTCAATTTCCACTTCTGACAAGTAATTTTATTGAAAAAAAATTCTTCCTTTTTCACAGGAAATTACGGTTCTTTGGGTAATACAAATTTAATGAATATTCTTATTTGTATTTTGTTTAAAATCTCAACATGTCAGGATGGCCGAGCGGTCTAAGGCGCCAGACTCAAGGTTCCCTTAACAGTAAGACTGTGTTGAGTGTTCTGGTCCACAATAGTGGGCGTGGGTTCGAATCCCACTTCTGACTAGTAATTTTTATTAAATTATTATTATTCCTTTTCCAAAGACAGTGACTATTCTTTGTTTAATAATAATTTAATGAATTTTCTTATCTGTATTTTGTTTAAAGTCTCAACATGTCAGGATGGTCAAGTGGCCTAACGCGCCTGACTCAAGTATCCCTCTCCAGTAAGACTGTGTTGAGTGTCCTGGTCCACAATAGTGGGCGTGGGTTCGAATCCCACTTCTGACTAGTAATTTTTATTAAAATATATTATTTCTTTTCAAAAGGCAGTGACTATTCTTTCTTTAATAATAATTTAATGAATTTTCTTATCTGTATTTTGTTTAAATATCAACATGTCAGGATGGCCGAGCGGTCTAAGGCGCCAGACTCAAGGTTCCCTTAACAGTAAGACTGTGTTGAGTGTTCTGGTCCACAATTGTGGGCGTGGGTTCGAATCCCACTTATGACTAGTAATTTTTATTAAAATATTATTATTCCTTTTCCAAAGGCAGTGACTATTCTTTGTTTAATAATAATTTAATGAATTTTCTTATCTGTATTTTGCTTAAAGTCTCAACATGTCAGGATGGTCAAGTTGCCTAACGCGCCAGACTCAAGTATCCCTCTCCAGTAAGACTGTGTTGAGTGTTCTGGTCCACAATAGTGGGCGTGGGTTCGAATCCCACTTCTGACTAGTAATTTTTATTAAATTATTATTATTCCTTTTCCAAAGACAGTGACTATTATTTGTTTAATAATAATTTAATGAATTTTCTTATCTGTATTTTGTTTAAAGTCTCAACATGTCAGGATGGTCAAGTGGCCTAACGCGCCTGACTCAAGTATCCCTCTCCAGTAAGACTGTGTTGAGTGTTCTGGTCCACAATAGTGGGCGTGGGTTCAATTTCCACTTCTGACAAGTAATTTTATTGAAAAAAAATTCTTCCTTTTTCACAGGAAATTACGGTTCTTTGGGTAATACAAATTTAATGAATATTCTTATTTGTATTTTGTTTAAAATCTCAACGTGTTAGGATGGCCGAGCGGTCTAAGTCGCCAGACTCAAGGTTCCCTTAACAGTAAGACTGTGTTGAGTGTTCTGGTCCACAATAGTGGGCGTGGGTTCGAATCCCACTTCTGACTATTAATTTTTATTGAATTATTATTTTTCCTTTTCCAAAGACAGTGACTATTCTTTGTTTAATAATAATTTAATGAATTTTCTTATCTGTATTTTGTTTAAAGTCTCAACATGTCAGGATGGTCAAGTGGCCTAACGCGCCTGACTCAAGTATCCCTCTCCAGTAAGACTGTGTTGAGTGTTCTGGTCCACAATAGTGGGCGTGGGTTCGAATCCCACTTCTGACTAGTAATTTTTATTAAAATATTAGTATTCCTTTTCCAAAGGCACTGACTATTCTTTGTTTAATAATAATTTAATGAATTTTCTTATCTGTATTTTGCTTAAAGTCTCAACATGTCAGGATGGTCAAGTTGCCTAACGCGCCAGACTCAAGTATCCCTCTCCAGTAAGACTGTGTTGAGTGTCCTGGTCCACAATAGTGGGCGTGGGTTCAATTTCCACTTCTGACAAGTAATTTTATTGAAAAAAAATTCTTCCTTTTTCAAAGGAAATTACGGTTCTTTGTGTAATACGAATTTTATGAATATTCTTATTTGTATTTTGTTTAAATCAGCTCATCGTGTCAGGATGGCCGAGCGGTCTAAGGCGCCAGACTCAAGGTTCACTTAACAGTAAGACTGTGTTGAGTGTTCTGGTCCACAATAGTGGGCGTGGGTTCGAATCCCACTTCTGACTAGTAATTTTTATTAAATTATTATTATTCCTTTTCCAAAGACAGTGACTATTCTTTGTTTAATAGTAATTTAATGAATTTTCTTATCTGTATTTTGCTTAAAGTCTCAACATGTCAGGATGGTCAAGTGGCCTAACGCACCTGATTCAAGTATCCCTCTCCAGTAAGACTGTGTTGAGTGTTCTGGTCCACAATAGTGGGCGTGGGTTCGAATCCCACTTCTGACTAGTAATTTTTATTAAAATATATTATTTCTTTTCCAAAGGCAGTGACTATTCTTTCTTTAATAATAATTTAATGAATTTTCTTATCTGTATTTTGTTTAAAGTCTCAACATGTCAGGATGGTCAAGTGGCCTAACGCGCCTGACTCAAGTATCCCTCTCCAGTAAGACTGTGTTGAGTGTTCTGGTCCACAATAGTGGGCGTGGATTCAATTTCCACTTCTGACAAGTAATTTTATTGAAAAAAAATTCTTCCTTTTTCACAGGAAATTACGGTTCTTTGGGTAATACAAATTTAATGAATATTCTTATTTGTATTTTGTTTAAAATCTCAACATGTCAGGATGGCCGAGCGGTCTAAGGCGCCAGACTCAAGGTACCCTTAACAGTAAGACTGTGTTGAGTGTTCTGGTCCACAATAGTGGGCGTGGGTTCGAATCCCACTTCTGACTAGTAATTTTTATTAAATTATTATTATTCCTTTTCCAAAGACAGTGACTATTCTTTGTTTAATAATAATTTAATGAATTTTCTTATCTGTATTTTGTTTAAAGTCTCAACATGTCAGGATGGTCAAGTGGCCTAACGCGCCTGACTCAAGTATCCCTCTCCAGTAAGACTGTGTTGAGTGTCCTGGTCCACAATAGTGGGCGTGGGTTCGAATCCCACTTCTGACTAGTAATTTTTATTAAAATATATTATTTCTTTTCAAAAGGCAGTGACTATTCTTTCTTTAATAATAATTTAATGAATTTTCTTATCTGTATTTTGTTTAAATATCAACATGTCAGGATGGCCGAGCGGTCTAAGGCGCCAGACTCAAGGTTCCCTTAACAGTAAGACTGTGTTGAGTGTTCTGGTCCACAATTGTGGGCGTGGGTTCGAATCCCACTTATGACTAGTAATTTTTATTAAAATATTATTATTCCTTTTCCAAAGGCAGTGACTATTCTTTGTTTAATAATAATTTAATGAATTTTCTTATCTGTATTTTGCTTAAAGTCTCAACATGTCAGGATGGTCAAGTTGCCTAACGCGCCAGACTCAAGTATCCCTCTCCAGTAAGACTGTGTTGAGTGTTCTGGTCCACAATAGTGGGCGTGGGTTCGAATCCCACTTCTGACTAGTAATTTTTATTAAATTATTATTATTCCTTTTCCAAAGACAGTGACTATTATTTGTTTAATAATAATTTAATGAATTTTCTTATCTGTATTTTGTTTAAAGTCTCAACATGTCAGGATGGTCAAGTGGCCTAACGCGCCTGACTCAAGTATCCCTCTCCAGTAAGACTGTGTTGAGTGTTCTGGTCCACAATAGTGGGCGTGGGTTCAATTTCCACTTCTGACAAGTAATTTTATTGAAAAAAAATTCTTCCTTTTTCACAGGAAATTACGGTTCTTTGGGTAATACAAATTTAATGAATATTCTTATTTGTATTTTGTTTAAAATCTCAACGTGTCAGGATGGCCGAGCGGTCTAAGTCGCCAGACTCAAGGTTCCCTTAACAGTAAGACTGTGTTGAGTGTTCTGGTCCACAATAGTGGGCGTGGGTTCGAATCCCACTTCTGACTATTAATTTTTATTGAATTATTATTTTTCCTTTTCCAAAGACAGTGACTATTCTTTGTTTAATAATAATTTAATGAATTTTCTTATCTGTATTTTGTTTAAAGTCTCAACATGTCAGGATGGTCAAGTGGCCTAACGCGCCAGACTCAAGTATCCCTCTCCAGTAAGACTGTGTTGAGTGTTCTGGTCCACAATAGTGGGCGTGGGTTCAATTTCCACTTCTGACAAGTAATTTTATTGAAAAAAAATTCTTCCTTTTTCACAGGAAATTACGGTTCTTTGGGTAATACAAATTTAATGAATATTCTTATTTGTATTTTGTTTAAAATCTCAACATGTCAGGATGGCCGAGCGGTCTAAGGCGCCAGACTCAAGGTTCCTTTAACAGTAAGACTGTGTTGAGTGTTCTGGTCCACAATAGTGGGCGTGGGTTCGAATCTCACTTCTGACTAGTAATTTTTATTAAATTATTATTATTCCTTTTCCAAAGACAGTGACTATTCTTTGTTTAATAATAATTTAATGAATTTTCTTATTTGTATTTTGCTTAAAGTCTCAACATGTCAGGATGGTCAAGTGGCCTAACGCGCCTGACTCAAGTATCCCTCTCCAGTAAGACTGTGTTGAGTGTCCTGGTCCACAATAGTGGGCGTGGGTTCGAATCCCACTTCTGACTAGTAATTTTTATTAAAATATATTATTTCTTTTCCAAAGGCAGTGACTATTCTTTCTTTAATAATAATTTAATGAATTTTCTTATCTGTATTTTGTTTAAAGTCTCAACATGTCAGGATGGTCAAGTGGCCTAACGCGCCAGACTCAAGTATCCCTCTCCAGTAAGACTATGTTGAGTGTTCTGGTCCACAATAGTGGGCGTGGGTTCAATTTCCACTTCTGACAAGTAATTTTATTGAAAAAAAATTCTTCCTTTTTCACAGGAAATTACGGTTCTTTGGGTAATACAAATTTAATGAATATTCTTATTTGTATTTTGTTTAAAATCTCAACATGTCAGGATGGCCGAGCGGTCTAAGGCGCCAGACTCAAGGTTCCTTTAACAGTAAGACTGTGTTGAGTGTTCTGGTCCACAATAGTGGGCGTGGGTTCGAATCCCACTTCTGACTAGTAATTTTTATTAAATTATTATTATTCCTTTTCCAAAGACAGTGACTATTCTTTGTTTAATAATAATTTAATGAATTTTCTTATCTGTATTTTGCTTAAAGTCTCAACATGTCAGGATGGTCAAGTGGCCTAACGCGCCTGACTCAAGTATCCTCTCCAGTAAGACTGTGTTGAGTGTCCTGGTCCACAATAGTGGGCGTGGGTTCAATTTCCACTTCTGACAAGTAATTTTATTGAAAAAAAATTCTTCCTTTTTCAAAGGAAATTACGGTTCTTTGTGTAATACGAATTTTATGAATATTCTTATTTGTATTTTGTTTAAATCAGCTCATCGTGTCAGGATGGCCGAGCGGTCTAAGGCGCCAGACTCAAGGTTCACTTAACAGTAAGACTGTGTTGAGTGTTCTGGTCCACAATAGTGGGCGTGGGTTCGAATCCCACTTCTGACTAGTAATTTTTATTAAATTATTATTATTCCTTTTCCAAAGACAGTGACTATTCTTTGTTTAATAGTAATTTAATGAATTTTCTTATCTGTATTTTGCTTAAAGTCTCAACATGTCAGGATGGTCAAGTGGCCTAACGCACCTGATTCAAGTATCCCTCTCCAGTAAGACTGTGTTGAGTGTTCTGGTCCACAATAGTGGGCGTGGGTTCGAATCCCACTTCTGACTAGTAATTTTTATTAAAATATATTATTTCTTTTCCAAAGGCAGTGACTATTCTTTCTTTAATAATAATTTAATGAATTTTCTTATCTGTATTTTGTTTAAAGTCTCAACATGTCAGGATGGTCAAGTGGCCTAACGCGCCTGACTCAAGTATCCCTCTCCAGTAAGACTGTGTTGAGTGTTCTGGTCCACAATAGTGGGCGTGGATTCAATTTCCACTTCTGACAAGTAATTTTATTGAAAAAAAATTCTTCCTTTTTCACAGGAAATTACGGTTCTTTGGGTAATACAAATTTAATGAATATTCTTATTTGTATTTTGTTTAAAATCTCAACATGTCAGGATGGCCGAGCGGTCTAAGGCGCCAGACTCAAGGTTCCCTTAACAGTAAGACTGTGTTGAGTGTTCTGGTCCACAATAGTGGGCGTGGGTTCGAATCCCACTTCTGACTAGTAATTTTTATTAAATTATTATTATTCCTTTTCCAAAGACAGTGACTATTCTTTGTTTAATAATAATTTAATGAATTTTCTTATCTGTATTTTGTTTAAAGTCTCAACATGTCAGGATGGTCAAGTGGCCTAACGCGCCTGACTCAAGTATCCCTCTCCAGTAAGACTGTGTTGAGTGTCCTGGTCCACAATAGTGGGCGTGGGTTCGAATCCCACTTCTGACTAGTAATTTTTATTAAAATATATTATTTCTTTTCAAAAGGCAGTGACTATTCTTTCTTTAATAATAATTTAATGAATTTTCTTATCTGTATTTTGTTTAAATATCAACATGTCAGGATGGCCGAGCGGTCTAAGGCGCCAGACTCAAGGTTCCCTTAACAGTAAGACTGTGTTGAGTGTTCTGGTCCACAATTGTGGGCGTGGGTTCGAATCCCACTTATGACTAGTAATTTTTATTAAAATATTATTATTCCTTTTCCAAAGGCAGTGACTATTCTTTGTTTAATAATAATTTAATGAATTTTCTTATCTGTATTTTGCTTAAAGTCTCAACATGTCAGGATGGTCAAGTTGCCTAACGCGCCAGACTCAAGTATCCCTCTCCAGTAAGACTGTGTTGAGTGTTCTGGTCCACAATAGTGGGCGTGGGTTCGAATCCCACTTCTGACTAGTAATTTTTATTAAATTATTATTATTCCTTTTCCAAAGACAGTGACTATTATTTGTTTAATAATAATTTAATGAATTTTCTTATATGTATTTTGTTTAAAGTCTCAACATGTCAGGATGGTCAAGTGGCCTAACGCGCCTGACTCAAGTATCCCTCTCCAGTAAGACTGTGTTGAGTGTTCTGGTCCACAATAGTGGGCGTGGGTTCAATTTCCACTTCTGACAAGTAATTTTATTGAAAAAAAATTCTTCCTTTTTCACAGGAAATTACGGTTCTTTGGGTAATACAAATTTAATGAATATTCTTATTTGTATTTTGTTTAAAATCTCAACGTGTCAGGATGGCCGAGCGGTCTAAGTCGCCAGACTCAAGGTTCCCTTAACAGTAAGACTGTGTTGAGTGTTCTGGTCCACAATAGTGGGCGTGGGTTCGAATCCCACTTCTGACTATTAATTTTTATTGAATTATTATTTTTCCTTTTCCAAAGACAGTGACTATTCTTTGTTTAATAATAATTTAATGAATTTTCTTATCTGTATTTTGTTTAAAGTCTCAACATGTCAGGATGGTCAAGTGGCCTAACGCGCCAGACTCAAGTATCCCTCTCCAGTAAGACTGTGTTGAGTGTTCTGGTCCACAATAGTGGGCGTGGGTTCAATTTCCACTTCTGACAAGTAATTTTATTGAAAAAAAATTCTTCCTTTTTCACAGGAAATTACGGTTCTTTGGGTAATACAAATTTAATGAATATTCTTATTTGTATTTTGTTTAAAATCTCAACATGTCAGGATGGCCGAGCGGTCTAAGGCGCCAGACTCAAGGTTCCTTTAACAGTAAGACTGTGTTGAGTGTTCTGGTCCACAATAGTGGGCGTGGGTTCGAATCTCACTTCTGACTAGTAATTTTTATTAAATTATTATTATTCCTTTTCCAAAGACAGTGACTATTCTTTGTTTAATAATAATTTAATGAATTTTCTTATTTGTATTTTGCTTAAAGTCTCAACATGTCAGGATGGTCAAGTGGCCTAACGCGCCTGACTCAAGTATCCCTCTCCAGTAAGACTGTGTTGAGTGTCCTGGTCCACAATAGTGGGCGTGGGTTCGAATCCCACTTCTGACTAGTAATTTTTATTAAAATATATTATTTCTTTTCCAAAGGCAGTGACTATTCTTTCTTTAATAATAATTTAATGAATTTTCTTATCTGTATTTTGTTTAAAGTCTCAACATGTCAGGATGGTCAAGTGGCCTAACGCGCCAGACTCAAGTATCCCTCTCCAGTAAGACTATGTTGAGTGTTCTGGTCCACAATAGTGGGCGTGGGTTCAATTTCCACTTCTGACAAGTAATTTTATTGAAAAAAAATTCTTCCTTTTTCACAGGAAATTACGGTTCTTTGGGTAATACAAATTTAATGAATATTCTTATTTGTATTTTGTTTAAAATCTCAACATGTCAGGATGGCCGAGCGGTCTAAGGCGCCAGACTCAAGGTTCCTTTAACAGTAAGACTGTGTTGAGTGTTCTGGTCCACAATAGTGGGCGTGGGTTCGAATCCCACTTCTGACTAGTAATTTTTATTAAATTATTATTATTCCTTTTCCAAAGACAGTGACTATTCTTTGTTTAATAATAATTTAATGAATTTTCTTATCTGTATTTTGCTTAAAGTCTCAACATGTCAGGATGGTCAAGTGGCCTAACGCGCCTGACTCAAGTATCTCTCCAGTAAGACTGTGTTGAGTGTCCTGGTCCACAATAGTGGGCGTGGGTTCGAATCCCACTTCTGACTAGTAATTTTTATTAAAATATATTATTTCTTTTCCAAAGGCAGTGACTATTCTTTCTTTAATAATAATTTAATGAATTTTCTTATCTGTATTTTGTTTAAATCTCAACATGTCAGGATGGCCGAGCGGTCCAAGGCGTCAGACTCAATGTTCCCTTAACAGTAAGACTGTGTTGAGTGTTCTGGTCCACAATTGTGGGCGTGGGTTCGAATCCCACTTCTGACTAGTAATTTTTATTAAAATATTATTATTCCTTTTCCAAAGGCAGTGACTATTCTTTGTTTAATAATAATTTAATGAATTTTCTTATCTGTATTTTGCTTAAAGTCTCAACATGTCAGGATGGTCAAGTTGCCTAACGCGCCAGACTCAAGTATCCCTCTCCAGTAAGACTGTGTTGAGTGTTCTGGTCCACAATAGTGGGCGTGGGTTCGAATCCCACTTCTGACTAGTAATTTTTATTAAATTATTATTATTCCTTTTCCAAAGACAGTGACTATTCTTTGTTTAATAATAATTTAATGAATTTTCTTATCTGTATTTTGTTTAAAGTCTCAACATGTCAGGATGGTCAAGTGGCCTAACGCGCCTGACTCAAGTATCCCTCTCCAGTAAGACTGTGTTGAGTGTCCTGGTCCACAATAGTGGGCGTGGGTTCGAATCCCACTTCTGACTAGTAATTTTTATTAAAATATATTATTTCTTTTCCAAAGGCAGTGACTATTCTTTCTTTAATAATAATTTAATGAATTTTCTTATCTGTATTTTGTTTAAAGTCTCAACATGTCAGGATGGTCAAGTGGCCTAACGCGCCAGACTCAAGTATCCCTCTCCAGTAAGACTGTGTTGAGTGTTCTGGTCCACAATAGTGGGCGTGGGTTCAATTTCCACTTCTGACAAGTAATTTTATTGAAAAAAAATTCTTCCTTTTTCACAGGAAATTACGGTTCTTTGGGTAATACAAATTTAATGAATATTCTTATTTGTATTTTGTTTAAAATCTCAACATGTCAGGATGGCCGAGCGGTCTGAGGCGCCAGATTCAAGGTTCCCTTAACAGTAAGACTGTGTTGAGTGTTCTGGTCCACAATAGTGGGCGTGGGTTCGAATCCCACTTCTGACTAGTAATTTTTATTAAATTATTATTATTCCTTTTCCAAAGGCAGTAACTATTCTTTGTTTAATAATAATTTAATGAATTTTCTTATCTGTATTTTGTTTAAAGTCTCAACATGTCAGGATGGTCAAGTGGCCTAACGCGCCTGACTCAAGTATCCCTCTCCAGTAAGACTGTGTTGAGTGTTCTGGTCCACAATAGTGGGCGTGGGTTCGAATCCCACTTCTGACTAGTAATTTTTATTAAAATATTAGTATTCCTTTTCCAAAGGCACTGACTATTCTTTGTTTAATAATAATTTAATGAATTTTCTTATCTGTATTTTGCTTAAAGTCTCAACATGTCAGGATGGTCAAGTTGCCTAACGCGCCAGACTCAAGTATCCCTCTCCAGTAAGACTGTGTTGAGTGTCCTGGTCCACAATAGTGGGCGTGGGTTCAATTTCCACTTCTGACAAGTAATTTTATTGAAAAAAAATTCTTCCTTTTTCAAAGGAAATTACGGTTCTTTGTGTAATACGAATTTTATGAATATTCTTATTTGTATTTTGTTTAAATCAGCTCATCGTGTCAGGATGGCCAAGCGGTCTAAGGCGCCAGACTCAAGGTTCACTTAACAGTAAGACTGTGTTGAGTGTTCTGGTCCACAATAGTGGGCGTGAGTTCGAATCCCACTTCTGACTAGTAATTTTTATTAAATTATTATTATTCCTTTTCCAAAGACAGTGACTATTCTTTGTTTAATAGTAATTTAATGAATTTTCTTATCTGTATTTTGCTTAAAGTCTCAACATGTCAGGATGGTCAAGTGCCCTAACGCACCTGACTCAAGTATCCCTCTCCAGTAAGACTGTGTTGAGTGTTCTGGTCCACAATAGTGGGCGTAGGTTCGAATCCCACTTCTG
This sequence comes from Metellina segmentata, assembly GCA_947359465.1. NCBI lineage: Eukaryota > Metazoa > Arthropoda > Arachnida > Araneae > Tetragnathidae > Metellina > Metellina segmentata. The sequence goes on along the minus strand of OX375878.1, from coordinate 96,094,443 downwards.
ACTAGTAATTTTTATTAAAATATATTATTTCTTTTCCAAAGGCAGTGACTATTCTTTCTTTAATAATAATTTAATGAATTTTCTTATCTGTATTTTGTTTAAAGTCTCAACATGTCAGGATGGTCAAGTGGCCTAACGCGCCTGACTCAAGTATCCCTCTCCAGTAAGACTGTGTTGAGTGTTCTGGTCCACAATAGTGGGCGTGGGTTCAATTTCCACTTCTGACAAGTAATTTTATTGAAAAAAAATTCTTCCTTTTTCACAGGAAATTACGGTTCTTTGGGTAATACAAATTTAATGAATATTCTTATTTGTATTTTGTTTAAAATCTCAACATGTCAGGATGGCCGAGCGGTCTAAGGCGCCAGACTCAAGGTTCCCTTAACAGTAAGACTGTGTTGAGTGTTCTGGTCCACAATTGTGGGCGTGGGTTCGAATCCCACTTATGACTAGTAATTTTTATTAAAATATTATTATTCCTTTTCCAAAGGCAGTGACTATTCTTTGTTTAATAATAATTTAATGAATTTTCTTATCTGTATTTTGCTTAAAGTCTCAACATGTCAGGATGGTCAAGTTGCCTAACGCGCCAGACTCACGTATCCCTCTCCAGTAAGACTGTGTTGAGTGTTCTGGTCCACAATAGTGGGCGTGGGTTCGAATCCCACTTCTGACTAGTAATTTTTATTAAATTATTATTATTCCTTTTCCAAAGACAGTGACTATTATTTGTTTAATAATAATTTAATGAATTTTCTTATCTGTATTTTGTTTAAAGTCTCAACATGTCAGGATGGTCAAGTGGCCTAACGCGCCTGACTCAAGTATACCTCTCCAGTAAGACTGTGTTGAGTGTTCTGGTCCACAATAGTGGGCGTGGGTTCGAATCCCAGTTCTGACTAGTAATTTTTATTAAAATATTAGTATTCCTTTTCCAAAGGCACTGGCTATTCTTTCTTTAATAATAATTTAATGAATTTTCTTATCTGTATTTTGTTTAAAGTCTCAACATGTCAGGATGGTCAAGTGGCCTAACGCGCCAGACTCAAGTATCCCTCTCCAGTAAGACTGTGTTGAGTGTCCTGGTCCACAATAGTGGGCGTGGGTTCAATTTCCACTTCTGACAAGTAATTTTATTGAAAAAAAATTCTTCCTTTTTCAAAGGAAATTACGGTTCTTTGTGTAATACGAATTTTATGAATATTCTTATTTGTATTTTGTTTAAATCAGCTCATCGTGTCAGGATGGCCAAGCGGTCTAAGGCGCCAGACTCAAGGTTCACTTAACAGTAAGACTGTGTTGAGTGTTCTGGTCCACAATAGTGGGCGTGAGTTCGAATCCCTCTTCTGACTAGTAATTTTTATTAAATTATTATTATTCCTTTTCCAAAGACAGTGACTATTCTTTGTTTAATAGTAATTTAATGAATTTTCTTATCTGTATTTTGCTTAAAGTCTCAACATGTCAGGATGGTCAAGTGCCCTAACGAACCTGACTCAAGTATCCCTCTCCAGTAAGACTGTGTTGAGTGTTCTGGTCCACAATAGTGGGCGTGGGTTCGAATCCCACTTCTGACTAGTAATTTTTATTAAAATATATTATTTCTTTTCCAAAGGCAGTGACTATTCTTTCTTTAATAATAATTTAATGAATTTTCTTATCTGTATTTTGTTTAAAGTCTCAACATGTCAGGATGGTCAAGTGGCCTAACGCGCCTGACTCAAGTATCCCTCTCCAGTAAGACTGTGTTGAGTGTTCTGGTCCACAATAGTGGGCGTGGGTTCAATTTCCACTTCTGACAAGTAATTTTATTGAAAAAAAATTCTTCCTTTTTCACAGGAAATTACGGTTCTTTGGGTAATACAAATTTAATGAATATTCTTATTTGTATTTTGTTTAAAATCTCAACATGTCAGGATGGCCGAGCGGTCTAAGGCGCCAGACTCAAGGTTCCCTTAACAGTAAGACTGTGTTGAGTGTTCTGGTCCACAATAGTGGGCGTTGGTTCGAATCCCACTTCTGACTAGTAATTTTTATTAAATTATTATTATTCCTTTTCCAAAGACAGTGACTATTCTTTGTTTAATAATAATTTAATGAATTTTCTTATCTGTATTTTGTTTAAAGTCTCAACATGTCAGGATGGTCAAGTGGCCTAACGCGCCTGACTCAAGTATCCCTCTCCAGTAAGACTGTGTTGAGTGTCCTGGTCCACAATAGTGGGCGTGGGTTCGAATCCCACTTCTGACTAGTAATTTTTATTAAAATATATTATTTCTTTTCAAAAGGCAGTGACTATTCTTTCTTTAATAATAATTTAATGAATTTTCTTATCTGTATTTTGTTTAAATATCAACATGTCAGGATGGCCGAGCGGTCTAAGGCGCCAGACTCAAGGTTCCCTTAACAGTAAGACTGTGTTGAGTGTTCTGGTCCACAATTGTGGGCGTGGGTTCGAATCCCACTTATGACTAGTAATTTTTATTAAAATATTATTATTCCTTTTCCAAAGGCAGTGACTATTCTTTGTTTAATAATAATTTAATGAATTTTCTTATCTGTATTTTGCTTAAAGTCTCAACATGTCAGGATGGTCAAGTTGCCTAACGCGCCAGACTCAAGTATCCCTCTCCAGTAAGACTGTGTTGAGTGTTCTGGTCCACAATAGTGGGCGTGGGTTCGAATCCCACTTCTGACTAGTAATTTTTATTAAATTATTATTATTCCTTTTCCAAAGACAGTGACTATTATTTGTTTAATAATAATTTAATGAATTTTCTTATCTGTATTTTGTTTAAAGTCTCAACATGTCAGGATGGTCAAGTGGCCTAACGCGCCTGACTCAAGTATACCTCTCCAGTAAGACTGTGTTGAGTGTTCTGGTCCACAATAGTGGGCGTGGGTTCGAATCCCACTTCTGACTATTAATTTTTATTGAATTATTATTTTTCCTTTTCCAAAGACAGTGACTATTCTTTGTTTAATAATAATTTAATGAATTTTCTTATCTGTATTTTGCTTAAAGTCTCAACATGTCAGGATGGTCAAGTGGCCTAACGCGCCTGACTCAAGTATCCCTGTCCAGTAAGACTGTGTTGAGTGTCCTGGTCCACAATAGTGGGCGTGGGTTCGAATCCCACTTCTGACTAGTAATTTTTATTAAAATATATTATTTCTTTTCCAAAGGCAGTGACTATTCTTTCTTTAATAATAATTTAATGAATTTTCTTATCTGTATTTTGTTTAAAGTCTCAACATGTCAGGATGGTCAAGTGGCCTAACGCGCCAGACTCAAGTATCCCTCTCCAGTAAGACTGTGTTGAGTGTTCTGGTCCACAATAGTGGGCGTGGGTTCAATTTCCACTTCTGACAAGTAATTTTATTGAAAAAAAATTCTTCCTTTTTCACAGGAAATTACGGTTCTTTGGGTAATACAAATTTAATGAATATTCTTATTTGTATTTTGTTTAAAATCTCAACATGTCAGGATGGCCGAGCGGTCTGAGGCGCCAGACTCAAGGTTCCCTTAACAGTAAGACTGTGTTGAGTGTTCTGGTCCACAATAGTGGGCGTGGGTTCGAATCCCACTTCTGACTAGTAATTTTTATTAAATTATTAATATTCCTTTTCCAAAGGCAGTAACTATTCTTTGTTTAATAATAATTTAATGAATTTTCTTATCTGTATTTTGTTTAAAGTCTCAACATGTCAGGATGGTCAAGTGGCCTAACGCGCCTGACTCAAGTATCCCTTATCAGTAAGACTGTGTTGAGTGTTCTGGTCCACAATAGTGGGCGTGGGTTCGAATCCCACTTCTGACTAGTAATTTTTATTAAAATATTAGTATTCCTTTTCCAAAGGCACTGACTATTCTTTGTTTAATAATAATTTAATGAATTTTCTTATCTGTATTTTGCTTAAAGTCTCAACATGTCAGGATGGTCAAGTTGCCTAACGCGCCAGACTCAAGTATCCCTCTCCAGTAAGACTGTGTTGAGTGTCCTGGTCCACAATAGTGGGCGTGGGTTCAATTTCCACTTCTGACAAGTAATTTTATTGAAAAAAAATTCTTCCTTTTTCAAAGGAAATTACGGTTCTTTGTGTAATACGAATTTTATGAATATTCTTATTTGTATTTTGTTTAAATCAGCTCATCGTGTCAGGATGGCCGAGCGGTCTAAGGCGCCAGACTCAAGGTTCACTTGACAGTAAGACTGTGTTGAGTGTTCTGGTCCACAATAGTGGGCGTGGGTTCGAATCCCACTTCTGACTAGTAATTTTTATTAAATTATTATTATTCCTTTTCCAAAGACAGTGACTATTCTTTCTTTAATAATAATTTAATGAATTTTCTTATCTGTATTTTGTTTAAAGTCTCAACATGTCAGGATGGTCAAGTGGCCTAACGCGCCTGACTCAAGTATCCCTCTCCAGTAAGACTGTGTTGAGTGTTCTGGTCCACAATAGTGGGCGTGGGTTCAATTTCCACTTCTGACAAGTAATTTTATTGAAAAAAAATTCTTCCTTTTTCACAGGAAATTACGGTTCTTTGGGTAATACAAATTTAATGAATATTCTTATTTGTATTTTGTTTAAAATCTCAACATGTCAGGATGGCCGAGCGGTCTAAGGCGCCAGACTCAAGGTTCCCTTAACAGTAAGACTGTGTTGAGTGTTCTGGTCCACAATAGTGGGCGTGGGTTCGAATCCCACTTCTGACTAGTAATTTTTATTAAATTATTATTATTCCTTTTCCAAAGACAGTGACTATTCTTTGTTTAATAATAATTTAATGAATTTTCTTATCTGTATTTTGTTTAAAGTCTCAACATGTCAGGATGGTCAAGTGGCCTAACGCGCCTGACTCAAGTATCCCTCTCCAGTAAGACTGTGTTGAGTGTCCTGGTCCACAATAGTGGGCGTGGGTTCGAATCCCACTTCTGACTAGTAATTTTTATTAAAATATATTATTTCTTTTCAAAAGGCAGTGACTATTCTTTCTTTAATAATAATTTAATGAATTTTCTTATCTGTATTTTGTTTAAATATCAACATGTCAGGATGGCCGAGCGGTCTAAGGCGCCAGACTCAAGGTTCCCTTAACAGTAAGACTGTGTTGAGTGTTCTGGTCCACAATTGTGGGCGTGGGTTCGAATCCCACTTATGACTAGTAATTTTTATTAAAATATTATTATTCCTTTTCCAAAGGCAGTGACTATTCTTTGTTTAATAATAATTTAATGAATTTTCTCATCTGTATTTTGCTTAAAGTCTCAACATGTCAGGATGGTCAAGTTGCCTAACGCGCCAGACTCAAGTATCCCTCTCCAGTAAGACTGTGTTGAGTGTTCTGGTCCACAATAGTGGGCGTGGGTTCGAATCCCACTTCTGACTAGTAATTTTTATTAAATTATTATTATTCCTTTTCCAAAGACAGTGACTATTATTTGTTTAATAATAATTTAATGAATTTTCTTATCTGTATTTTGTTTAAAGTCTCAACATGTCAGGATGGTCAAGTGGCCTAACGCGCCTGACTCAAGTATCCCTCTCCAGTAAGACTGTGTTGAGTGTTCTGGTCCACAATAGTGGGCGTGGGTTCAATTTCCACTTCTGACAAGTAATTTTATTGAAAAAAAATTCTTCCTTTTTCACAGGAAATTACGGTTCTTTGGGTAATACAAATTTAATGAATATTCTTATTTGTATTTTGTTTAAAATCTCAACGTGTTAGGATGGCCGAGCGGTCTAAGTCGCCAGACTCAAGGTTCCCTTAACAGTAAGACTGTGTTGAGTGTTCTGGTCCACAATAGTGGGCGTGGGTTCGAATCCCACTTCTGACTATTAATTTTTATTGAATTATTATTTTTCCTTTTCCAAAGACAGTGACTATTCTTTGTTTAATAATAATTTAATGAATTTTCTTATCTGTATTTTGTTTAAAGTCTCAACATGTCAGGATGGTCAAGTGGCCTAACGCGCCTGACTCAAGTATCCCTCTCCAGTAAGACTGTGTTGAGTGTTCTGGTCCACAATAGTGGGCGTGGGTTCGAATCCCACTTCTGACTAGTAATTTTTATTAAAATATTAGTATTCCTTTTCCAAAGGCACTGACTATTCTTTGTTTAATAATAATTTAATGAATTTTCTTATCTGTATTTTGCTTAAAGTCTCAACATGTCAGGATGGTCAAGTTGCCTAACGCGCCAGACTCAAGTATCCCTCTCCAGTAAGACTGTGTTGAGTGTCCTGGTCCACAATAGTGGGCGTGGGTTCAATTTCCACTTCTGACAAGTAATTTTATTGAAAAAAAATTCTTCCTTTTTCAAAGGAAATTACGGTTCTTTGTGTAATACGAATTTTATGAATATTCTTATTTGTATTTTGTTTAAATCAGCTCATCGTGTCAGGATGGCCGAGCGGTCTAAGGCGCCAGACTCAAGGTTCACTTAACAGTAAGACTGTGTTGAGTGTTCTGGTCCACAATAGTGGGCGTGGGTTCGAATCCCACTTCTGACTAGTAATTTTTATTAAATTATTATTATTCCTTTTCCAAAGACAGTGACTATTCTTTGTTTAATAGTAATTTAATGAATTTTCTTATCTGTATTTTGCTTAAAGTCTCAACATGTCAGAATGGTCAAGTGGCCTAACGCACCTGATTCAAGTATCCCTCTCCAGTAAGACTGTGTTGAGTGTTCTGGTCCACAATAGTGGGCGTGGGTTCGAATCCCACTTCTGACTAGTAATTTTTATTAAAATATATTATTTCTTTTCCAAAGGCAGTGACTATTCTTTCTTTAATAATAATTTAATGAATTTTCTTATCTGTATTTTGTTTAAAGTCTCAACATGTCAGGATGGTCAAGTGGCCTAACGCGCCTGACTCAAGTATCCCTCTCCAGTAAGACTGTGTTGAGTGTTCTGGTCCACAATAGTGGGCGTGGATTCAATTTCCACTTCTGACAAGTAATTTTATTGAAAAAAAATTCTTCCTTTTTCACAGGAAATTACGGTTCTTTGGGTAATACAAATTTAATGAATATTCTTATTTGTATTTTGTTTAAAATCTCAACATGTCAGGATGGCCGAGCGGTCTAAGGCGCCAGACTCAAGGTTCCCTTAACAGTAAGACTGTGTTGAGTGTTCTGGTCCACAATAGTGGGCGTGGGTTCGAATCCCACTTCTGACTAGTAATTTTTATTAAATTATTATTATTCCTTTTCCAAAGACAGTGACTATTCTTTGTTTAATAATAATTTAATGAATTTTCTTATCTGTATTTTGTTTAAAGTCTCAACATGTCAGGATGGTCAAGTGGCCTAACGCGCCTGACTCAAGTATCCCTCTCCAGTAAGACTGTGTTGAGTGTCCTGGTCCACAATAGTGGGCGTGGGTTCGAATCCCACTTCTGACTAGTAATTTTTATTAAAATATATTATTTCTTTTCAAAAGGCAGTGACTATTTCTTTAATAATAATTTAATGAATTTTCTTATCTGTATTTTGTTTAAATATCAACATGTCAGGATGGCCGAGCGGTCTAAGGCGCCAGACTCAAGGTTCCCTTAACAGTAAGACTGTGTTGAGTGTTCTGGTCCACAATTGTGGGCGTGGGTTCGAATCCCACTTATGACTAGTAATTTTTATTAAAATATTATTATTCCTTTTCTAAAGGCAGTGACTATTCTTTGTTTAATAATAATTTAATGAATTTTCTTATCTGTATTTTGCTTAAAGTCTCAACATGTCAGGATGGTCAAGTTGCCTAACGCGCCAGACTCAAGTATCCCTCTCCAGTAAGACTGTGTTGAGTGTCCTGGTCCACAATAGTGGGCGTGGGTTCAATTTCCACTTCTGACAAGTAATTTTATTGAAAAAAAATTCTTCCTTTTTCAAAGGAAATTACGGTTCTTTGTGTAATACGAATTTTATGAATATTCTTATTTGTATTTTGTTTAAATCAGCTCATCGTGTCAGGATGGCCGAGCGGTCTAAGGCGCCAGACTCAAGGTTCACTTAACAGTAAGACTGTGTTGAGTGTTCTGGTCCACAATAGTGGGCGTGGGTTCGAATCCCACTTCTGACTAGTAATTTTTATTAAATTATTATTATTCCTTTTCCAAAGACAGTGACTATTCTTTGTTTAATAGTAATTTAATGAATTTTCTTATCTGTATTTTGCTTAAAGTCTCAACATGTCAGAATGGTCAAGTGGCCTAACGCACCTGATTCAAGTATCCCTCTCCAGTAAGACTGTGTTGAGTGTTCTGGTCCACAATAGTGGGCGTGGGTTCGAATCCCACTTCTGACTAGTAATTTTTATTAAAATATATTATTTCTTTTCCAAAGGCAGTGACGATTCTTTCTTTAATAATAATTTAATGAATTTTCTTATCTGTATTTTGTTTAAAGTCTCAACATGTCAGGATGGTCAAGTGGCCTAACGCGCCTGACTCAAGTATCCCTCTCCAGTAAGACTGTGTTGAGTGTTCTGGTCCACAATAGTGGGCGTGGATTCAATTTCCACTTCTGACAAGTAATTTTATTGAAAAAAAATTCTTCCTTTTTCACAGGAAATTACGGTTCTTTGGGTAATACAAATTTAATGAATATTCTTATTTGTATTTTGTTTAAAATCTCAACATGTCAGGATGGCCGAGCGGTCTAAGGCGCCAGACTCAAGGTTCCCTTAACAGTAAGACTGTGTTGAGTGTTCTGGTCCACAATAGTGGGCGTGGGTTCGAATCCCACTTCTGACTAGTAATTTTTATTAAATTATTATTATTCCTTTTCCAAAGACAGTGACTATTCTTTGTTTAATAATAATTTAATGAATTTTCTTATCTGTATTTTGTTTAAAGTCTCAACATGTCAGGATGGTCAAGTGGCCTAACGCGCCTGACTCAAGTATCCCTCTCCAGTAAGACTGTGTTGAGTGTCCTGGTCCACAATAGTGGGCGTGGGTTCGAATCCCACTTCTGACTAGTAATTTTTATTAAAATATATTATTTCTTTTCAAAAGGCAGTGACTATTTCTTTAATAATAATTTAATGAATTTTCTTATCTGTATTTTGTTTAAATATCAACATGTCAGGATGGCCGAGCGGTCTAAGGCGCCAGACTCAAGGTTCCCTTAACAGTAAGACTGTGTTGAGTGTTCTGGTCCACAATTGTGGGCGTGGGTTCGAATCCCACTTATGACTAGTAATTTTTATTAAAATATTATTATTCCTTTTCTAAAGGCAGTGACTATTCTTTGTTTAATAATAATTTAATGAATTTTCTTATCTGTATTTTGCTTAAAGTCTCAACATGTCAGGATGGTCAAGTTGCCTAACGCGCCAGACTCAAGTATCCCTCTCCAGTAAGACTGTGTTGAGTGTTCTGGTCCACAATAGTGGGCGTGGGTTCGAATCCCACTTCTGACTAGTAATTTTTATTAAATTATTATTATTCCTTTTCCAAAGACAGTGACTATTATTTGTTTAATAATAATTTAATGAATTTTCTTATCTGTATTTTGTTTAAAGTCTCAACATGTCAGGATGGTCAAGTGGCCTAACGCGCCTGACTCAAGTATCCCTCTCCAGTAAGACTGTGTTGAGTGTTCTGGTCCACAATAGTGGGCGTGGGTTCAATTTCCACTTCTGACAAGTAATTTTATTGAAAAAAAATTCTTCCTTTTTCACAGGAAATTACGGTTCTTTGGGTAATACAAATTTAATGAATATTCTTATTTGTATTTTGTTTAAAATCTCAACGTGTCAGGATGGCCGAGCGGTCTAAGTCGCCAGACTCAAGGTTCCCTTAACAGTAAGACTGTGTTGAGTGTTCTGGTCCACAATAGTGGGCGTGGGTTCGAATCCCACTTCTGACTATTAATTTTTATTGAATTATTATTTTTCCTTTTCCAAAGACAGTGACTATTCTTTGTTTAATAATAATTTAATGAATTTTCTTATCTGTATTTTGCTTAAAGTCTCAACATGTCAGGATGGTCAAGTGGCCTAACGCGCCTGACTCAAGTATCCCTGTCCAGTAAGACTGTGTTGAGTGTCCTGGTCCACAATAGTGGGCGTGGGTTCGAATCCCACTTCTGACTAGTAATTTTTATTAAAATATAATATTTCTTTTCCAAAGGCAGTGACTATTCTTTCTTTAATAATAATTTAATGAATTTTCTTATCTGTATTTTGTTTAAAGTCTCAACATGTCAGGATGGTCAAGTGGCCTAACGCGCCAGACTCAAGTATCCCTCTCCAGTAAGACTGTGTTGAGTGTTCTGGTCCACAATAGTGGGCGTGGGTTCAATTTCCACTTCTGACAAGTAATTTTATTGAAAAAAAATTCTTCCTTTTTCACAGGAAATTACGGTTCTTTGGGTAATACAAATTTAATGAATATTCTTATTTGTATTTTGTTTAAAATCTCAACATGTCAGGATGGCCGAGCGGTCTAAGGCGCCAGACTCAAGGTTCCTTTAACAGTAAGACTGTGTTGAGTGTTCTGGTCCACAATAGTGGGCGTGGGTTCGAATCTCACTTCTGACTAGTAATTTTTATTAAATTATTATTATTCCTTTTCCAAAGACAGTGACTATTCTTTGTTTAATAATAATTTAATGAATTTTCTTATTTGTATTTTGCTTAAAGTCTCAACATGTCAGGATGGTCAAGTGGCCTAACGCGCCTGACTCAAGTATCCCTCTCCAGTAAGACTGTGTTGAGTGTCCTGGTCCACAATAGTGGGCGTGGGTTCGAATCCCACTTCTGACTAGTAATTTTTATTAAAATATATTATTTCTTTTCCAAAGGCAGTGACTATTCTTTCTTTAATAATAATTTAATGAATTTTCTTATCTGTATTTTGTTTAAAGTCTCAACATGTCAGGATGGTCAAGTGGCCTAACGCGCCAGACTCAAGTATCCCTCTCCAGTAAGACTATGTTGAGTGTTCTGGTCCACAATAGTGGGCGTGGGTTCAATTTCCACTTCTGACAAGTAATTTTATTGAAAAAAAATTCTTCCTTTTTCACAGGAAATTACGGTTCTTTGGGTAATACAAATTTAATGAATATTCTTATTTGTATTTTGTTTAAAATCTCAACATGTCACGATGGCCGAGCGGTCTAAGGCGCCAGACTCAAGGTTCCTTTAACAGTAAGACTGTGTTGAGTGTTCTGGTCCACAATAGTGGGCGTGGGTTCGAATCTCACTTCTGACTAGTAATTTTTATTAAATTATTATTATTCCTTTTCCAAAGACAGTGACTATTCTTTGTTTAATAATAATTTAATGAATTTTCTTATTTGTATTTTGCTTAAAGTCTCAACATGTCAGGATGGTCAAGTGGCCTAACGCGCCTGACTCAAGTATCCCTCTCCAGTAAGACTGTGTTGAGTGTCCTGGTCCACAATAGTGGGCGTGGGTTCGAATCCCACTTCTGACTAGTAATTTTTTTTAAAATATATTATTTCTTTTCCAAAGGCAGTGACTATTCTTTCTTTAATAATAATTTAATGAATTTTCTTATCTGTATTTTGTTTAAATCTCAACATGTCAGGATGGCCGAGCGGTCCAAGGCGCCAGACTCAATGTTCCCTTAACAGTAAGACTGTGTTGAGTGTTCTGGTCCACAATTGTGGGCGTGGGTTCGAATCCCACTTCTGACTAGTAATTTTTTATTAAAATATTATTATTCCTTTTCCAAAGGCAGTGACTATTCTTTGTTTAATAATAATTTAATGAATTTTCTTATCTGTATTTTGCTTAAAGTCTCAACATGTCAGGATGGTCAAGTTGCCTAACGCGCCAGACTCAAGTATCCCTCTCCAGTAAGACTGTGTTGAGTGTTCTGGTCCACAATAGTGGGCGTGGGTTCGAATCCCACTTCTGACTAGTAATTTTTATTAAATTATTATTATTCCTTTTCCAAAGACAGTGACTATTCTTTCTTTAATAATAATTTAATGAATTTTCTTATCTGTATTTTGCTTAAAGTCTCAACATGTCAGGATGGTCAAGTTGCCTAACGCGCCAGACTCAAGTATCCCTCTCCAGTAAGACTGTGTTGAGTGTCCTGGTCCACAATAGTGGGCGTGGGTTCAATTTACACTTCTGACTAGTAATTTTTATTAAAATATTATTATTCCTTTTCCAAAGGCAGTGACTATTCTTTGTTTAATAATAATTTAATGAATTTTCTTATCTGTATTTTGCTTAAAGTCTCAACATGTCAGGATGGTCAAGTTGCCTAACGCGCCAGACTCAAGTATCCCTCTCCAGTAAGACTGTGTTGAGTGTCCTGGTCCACAATAGTGGGCGTGGGTTCAATTTACACTTCTGACAAGTAATTTTATTGAAAAAAAATTCTTCCTTTTTCAAAGGAAATTACGGTTCTTTGTGTAATACGAATTTTATGAATATTCTTATTTGTATTTTGTTTAAATCAACTCATCGTGTCAGGATGGCCGAGCGGTCTAAGGCGCCAGACTCAAGGTTCCCTTAACAGTAAGACTGTGTTGAGTGTTCTGGTCCACAATAGTGGGCGTGGGTTCGAATCCCACTTCTGACTAGTAATTTTTATTCAATTATTATTATTCCTTTTCGAAAGACAGTGACTATTCTTTGTTTAATAATAATTTAATGAATTTTCTTATCTGTATTTTGCTTAAAGTCTCAACATGTCAGGACGGTCAAGTGGCCTAACGCGCCTGACTCAAGTATCCCTCTCCAGTAAGACTGTGTTGAGTGTCCTGGTCCACAATAGTGGGCGTGGGTTCAATTTCCACTTCTGACAAGTAATTTTATTGAAAAAAAATTATTCCTTTTTCACAGGAAATTACGGTTCTTTGGGTAATACAAATTTAATGAATATTCTTATTTGTATTTTGTTTAAAATCTCAACATGTCAGGATGGCCGAGCGGTCTAAGGCGCCAGACTCAAGGTTCCTTTAACAGTAAGACTGTGTTGAGTGTTCTGGTCCACAATAGTGGGCGTGGGTTCGAATCCCACTTCTGACTAGTAATTTTTATTAAATTATTATTATTCCTTTTCCAAAGACAGTGACTATTCTTTGTTTAATAATAATTTAATGAATTTTCTTATCTGTATTTTGCTTAAAGTCTCAACATGTCATTATGGTCAAGTGGCCTAACGCGCCTGACTCAAGTATCCTCTCCAGTAAGACTGTGTTGAGTGTCCTGGTCCACAATAGTGGGCGTGGGTTCGAATCCCACTTCTGACTAGTAATTTTTATTAAAATATATTATTTCTTTTCCAAAGGCAGTGACTATTCTTTCTTTAATAATAATTTAATGAATTTTCTTATCTGTATTTTGTTTAAATCTCAACATGTCAGGATGGCCGAGCGGTCTAAGGCGCCAGACTCAATGTTCCCTTAAAAAAATAAGACTGTGTTGAGTGTTCTGGTCCACAATTGTGGGCGTGGGTTCGAATCCCACTTCTGACTAGTAATTTTATTAAAATATTATTATTCCTTTTCCAAAGGCAGTGACTATTCTTTGTTTAATAATAATTTAATGAATTTTCTTATCTGTATTTTGCTTAAAGTCTCAACATGTCAGGATGGTCAAGTTGCCTAACGCGCCAGACTCAAGTATCCCTCTCCAGTAAGACTGTGTTGAGTGTCCTGGTCCACAATAGTGGGCGTGGGTTCGAATCCCACTTCTGACTAGTAATTTTTATTAAAATATATTATTTCTTTTCCAAAGGCAGTGACTATTCTTTCTTTAATAATAATTTAATGAATTTTCTTATCTGTATTTTGTTTAAAGTCTCAACATGTCAGGATGGTCAAGTGGCCTAACGCGCCAGACTCAAGTATCCCTCTCCAGTAAGACTGTGTTGAGTGTTCTGGTCCACAATAGTGGGCGTGGGTTCAATTTCCACTTCTGACAAGTAATTTTATTGAAAAAAAATTCTTCCTTTTTCACAGGAAATTACGGTTCTTTGGGTAATACAAATTTAATGAATATTCTTATTTGTATTTTGTTTAAAATCGCAACATGTCAGGATGGCCGAGCGGTCTAAGGCGCCAGACTCAAGGTTCCCTTAACAGTAAGACTGTGTTGAGTGTTCTGGTCCACAATAGTGGGCGTGGGTTCGAATCCCACTTCTGACTAGTAATTTTTATTAAATTATTATTATTCCTTTTCCAAAGACTGTGACTATTCTTTGTTTAATAATAATTTAATGAATTTTCTTATCTGTATTTTGTTTAAAGTCTCAACATGTCAGGATGGTCAAGTGGCCTAACGCGCCTGACTCAAGTATCCCTCTCCAGTAAGACTGTGTTGAGTGTCCTGGTCCACAATAGTGGGCGTGGGTTCGAATCCCACTTCTGACTAGTAATTTTTATTATAATATATTATTTCTTTTCCAAAGGCAGTGACTATTCTTTCTTTAATAATAATTTAATGAATTTTCTTATCTGTATTTTGTTTAAAGTCTCAACATGTCAGGATGGTCAAGTGGCCTAAAGCGCCAGACTCAAGTATCCCTCTCCAGTAAGACTGTGTTGAGTGTTGTGGTCCACAATAGTGGGCGTGGGTTCAATTTCCACTTCTGACAAGTAATTTTATTGAAAAAAAATTCTTCCTTTTTCAAAGGAAATTACGGTTCTTTGTGTAATACGAATTTTATGAATATTCTTATTTGTATTTTGTTTAAATCAGCTCATCGTGTCAGGATGGCCACGCGGTCTAAGGCGCCAGACTCAAGGTTCACTTAACAGTAAGACTGTGTTGAGTGTTCTGGTCCACAATAGTGGGCGTGAGTTCGAATCCCACTTCTGACTAGTAATTTTTATTAAATTATTATTATTCCTTTTCCAAAGACAGTGACTATTCTTTGTTTAATAGTAATTTAATGAATTTTCTTATCTGTATTTTGCTTAAAGTCTCAACATGTCAGGATGGTCAAGTGCCCTAACGCACCTGACTCAAGTATCCCTCTCCAGTAAGACTGTGTTGAGTGTTCTGGTCCACAATAGTGGGCGTGGGTTCGAATCCCACTTCTGACTAGTAATTTTTATTAAAATATATTATTTCTTTTCCAAAGGCAGTGACTATTCTTTCTTTAATAATAATTTAATGAATTTTCTTATCTGTATTTTGTTTAAAGTCTCAACATGTCAGGATGGTCAAGTGGCCTAACGCGCCTGACTCAAGTATCCCTCTCCAGTAAGACTGTGTTGAGTGTTCTGGTCCACAATAGTGGGCGTGGGTTCAATTTCCACTTCTGACAAGTAATTTTATTGAAAAAAAATTCTTCCTTTTTCACAGGAAATTACGGTTCTTTGGGTAATACAAATTTAATGAATATTCTTATTTGTATTTTGTTTAAAATCTCAACATGTCAGGATGGCCGAGCGGTCTAAGGCGCCAGACTCAAGGTTCCCTTAACAGTAAGACTGTGTTGAGTGTTCTGGTCCACAATAGTGGGCGTGGGTTCGAATCCCACTTCTGACTAGTAATTTTTATTAAATTATTATTATTCCTTTTCCAAAGACAGTGACTATTCTTTGTTTAATAATAATTTAATGAATTTTCTTATCTGTATTTTGTTTAAAGTCTCAACATGTCAGGATGGTCAAGTGGCCTAACGCGCCTGACTCAAGTATCCCTCTCCAGTAAGACTGTGTTGAGTGTCCTGGTCCACAATAGTGGGCGTGGGTTCGAATCCCACTTCTGACTAGTAATTTTTATTAAAATATATTATTTCTTTTCAAAAGGCAGTGACTATTCTTTCTTTAATAATAATTTAATGAATTTTCTTATCTGTATTTTGTTTAAATATCAACATGTCAGGATGGCCGAGCGGTCTAAGGCGCCAGACTCAAGGTTCCCTTAACAGTAAGACTGTGTTGAGTGTTCTGGTCCACAATTGTGGGCGTGGGTTCGAATCCCACTTATGACTAGTAATTTTTATTAAAATATTATTATTCCTTTTCCAAAGGCAGTGACTATTCTTTGTTTAATAATAATTTAATGAATTTTCTTATCTGTATTTTGCTTAAAGTCTCAACATGTCAGGATGGTCAAGTTGCCTAACGCGCCAGACTCAAGTATCCCTCTCCAGTAAGACTGTGTTGAGTGTTCTGGTCCACAATAGTGGGCGTGGGTTCGAATCCCACTTCTGACTAGTAATTTTTATTAAATTATTATTATTCCTTTTCCAAAGACAGTGACTATTATTTGTTTAATAATAATTTAATGAATTTTCTTATCTGTATTTTGTTTAAAGTCTCAACATGTCAGGATGGTCAAGTGGCCTAACGCGCCTGACTCAAGTATACCTCTCCAGTAAGACTGTGTTGAGTGTTCTGGTCCACAATAGTGGGCGTGGGTTCGAATCCCAGTTCTGACTAGTAATTTTTATTAAAATATTAGTATTCCTTTTCCAAAGGCACTGGCTATTCTTTCTTTAATAATAATTTAATGAATTTTCTTATCTGTATTTTGTTTAAAGTCTCAACATGTCAGGATGGTCAAGTGGCCTAACGCGCCAGACTCAAGTATCCCTCTCCAGTAAGACTGTGTTGAGTGTCCTGGTCCACAATAGTGGGCGTGGGTTCAATTTCCACTTCTGACAAGTAATTTTATTGAAAAAAAAATTCTTCCTTTTTCAAAGGAAATTACGGTTCTTTGTGTAATACGAATTTTATGAATATTCTTATTTGTATTTTGTTTAAATCAGAGCTCATCGTGTCAGGATGGCCAAGCGGTCTAAGGCGCCAGACTCAAGGTTCACTTAACAGTAAGACTGTGTTGAGTGTTCTGGTCCACAATAGTGGGCGTGAGTTCGAATCCCTCTTCTGACTAGTAATTTTTATTAAATTAATATTATTCCTTTTCCAAAGACAGTGACTATTCTTTGTTTAATAGTAATTTAATGAATTTTCTTATCTGTATTTTGCTTAAAGTCTCAACATGTCAGGATGGTCAAGTGCCCTAACGCACCTGACTCAAGTATCCCTCTCCAGTAAGACTGTGTTGAGTGTTCTGGTCCACAATAGTGGGCGTGGGTTCGAATCCCACTTCTGACTAGTAATTTTTATTAAAATATATTATTTCTTTTCCAAAGGCAGTGACTATTCTTTCTTTAATAATAATTTAATGAATTTTCTTATCTGTATTTTGTTTAAAGTCTCAACATGTCAGGATGGTCAAGTGGCCTAACGCGCCTGACTCAAGTATCCCTCTCCAGTAAGACTGTGTTGAGTGTTCTGGTCCACAATAGTGGGCGTGGGTTCAATTTCCACTTCTGACAAGTAATTTTATTGAAAAAAAATTCTTCCTTTTTCACAGGAAATTACGGTTCTTTGGGTAATACAAATTTAATGAATATTCTTATTTGTATTTTGTTTAAAATCTCAACATGTCAGGATGGCCGAGCGGTCTAAGGCGCCAGACTCAAGGTTCCCTTAACAGTAAGACTGTGTTGAGTGTTCTGGTCCACAATAGTGGGCGTTGGTTCGAATCCCACTTCTGACTAGTAATTTTTATTAAATTATTATTATTCCTTTTCCAAAGACAGTGACTATTCTTTGTTTAATAATAATTT
>OX375878.1:96064354-96066854 GCA_947359465.1 Metellina segmentata | reverse complement strand
CACAATAGTGGGCGTGGGTTCGAATCCCACTTCTGACTAGTAATTTTTATTAAATTATTATTATTCCTTTTCCAAAGACAGTGACTATTCTTTGTTTAATAATAATTTAATGAATTTTCTTATCTGTATTTTGCTTAATGTCTCAACATGTCAGGATGGTCAAGTGGCCTAACGCGCCTGACTCAAGTATCCCTCTCCAGTAAGACTGTGTTGAGTGTCCTGGTCCACAATAGTGGGCGTGGGTTCGAATCCCACTTCTGACTAGTAATTTTTATTAAAATATATTATTAATTTTCCAAAGGCAGTGACTATTCTTTCTTTAATAATAATTTAATGAATTTTCTTATCTGTATTTTGTTTAAATCTCAACATGTCAGGATGGCCGAGCGGTCTAAGGCGCCAGACTCAAGGTTCCCTTAACAGTAAGACTGTGTTGAGTGTACTGGTCCACAATAGTGGGCGTGGGTTCAATTTCCACTTCTGACAAGTAATTTTATTGAAAAAAAATTCTTCCTTTTTCAAAGGAAATTACGGTTCTTTGTGTAATACGAATTTTATGAATATTCTTATTTGTATTTTGTTTAAATCAACTCATCGTGTCAGGATGGCCGAGCGGTCTAAGGCGCCAGACTCAAGGTTCCCTTAACAGTAAGACTGTGTTGAGTGTTCTGGTCCACAATAGTGGGCGTGGGTTCGAATCCCACTTCTGACTAGTAATTTTTATTCAATTATTATTATTCCTTTTCGAAAGACAGTGACTATTCTTTGTTTAATAATAATTTAATGAATTTTCTTATCTGTATTTTGCTTAAAGTCTCAACATGTCAGGATGGTCAAGTGGCCTAACGCGCCTGACTCAAGTATCCCTCTCCAGTAAGACTGTGTTGAGTGTCCTGGTCCACAATAGTGGGCGTGGGTTCAATTTCCACTTCTGACAAGTAATTTTATTGAAAAAAAATTCTTCCTTTTTCACAGGAAATTACGGTTCTTTGGGTAATACAAATTTAATGAATATTCTTATTTGTATTTTGTTTAAAATCTCAACATGTCAGGATGGCCGAGCGGTCTAAGGCGCCAGACTCAAGGTTCCTTTAACAGTAAGACTGTGTTGAGTGTTCTGGTCCACAATAGTGGGCGTGGGTTCGAATCCCACTTCTGACTAGTAATTTTTATTAAATTATTGTTATTCCTTTTCCAAAGACAGTGACTATTCTTTGTTTAATAATAATTTAATGAATTTTCTTATCTGTATTTTGCTTATAGTCTCAACATGTCATTATGGTCAAGTGGCCTAACGCGCCTGACTCAAGTATCCTCTCCAGTAAGACTGTGTTGAGTGTCCTGGTCCACAATAGTGGGCGTGGGTTCGAATCCCACTTCTGACTAGTAATTTTTATTAAAATATATTATTTCTTTTCCAAAGGCAGTGACTATTCTTTCTTTAATAATAATTTAATGAATTTTCTTATCTGTATTTTGTTTAAATCTCAACATGTCAGGATGGCCGAGCGGTCTAAGGCGCCAGACTCAATGTTCCCTTAACAAAATAAGACTGTGTTGAGTGTTCTGGTCCACAATTGTGGGCGTGGGTTCGAATCCCACTTCTGACTAGTAATTTTTATTAAAATATTATTATTCCTTTTCCAAAGGCAGTGACTATTCTTTGTTTAATAATAATTTAATGAATTTTCTTATCTGTATTTTGCTTAAAGTCTCAACATGTCAGGATGGTCAAGTTGCCTAACGCGCCAGACTCAAGTATCCCTCTCCAGTAAGACTGTGTTGAGTGTCCTGGTCCACAATAGTGGGCGTGGGTTCGAATCCCACTTCTGACTAGTAATTTTTATTAAAATATATTATTTCTTTTCCAAAGGCAGTGACTATTCTTTCTTTAATAATAATTTAATGAATTTTCTTATCTGTATTTTGTTTAAAGTCTCAACATGTCAGGATGGTCAAGTGGCCTAACGCGCCAGACTCAAGTATCCCTCTCCAGTAAGACTGTGTTGAGTGTTCTGGTCCACAATAGTGGGCGTGGGTTCAATTTCCACTTCTGACAAGTAATTTTATTGAAAAAAAATTCTTCCTTTTTCACAGGAAATTACGGTTCTTTGGGTAATACAAATTTAATGAATATTCTTATTTGTATTTTGTTTAAAATCTCAACATGTCAGGATGGCCGAGCGGTCTAAGGCGCCAGACTCAAGGTTCCCTTAACAGTAAGACTGTGTTGAGTGTTCTGGTCCACAATAGGGGGCGTGGGTTCGAATCCCACTTCTGACTAGTAATTTTTATTAAATTATTATTATTCCTTTTCCAAAGGCAGTGACTATTCTTTCTTTAATAATAATTTAATGAATTTTCTTATCTGTATTTTGTTTAAAGTCTCAACATGTCAGGATGGTCAAGTGGCCTAAAGCGCCAGACTCAAGTATCCCTCTCCAGTAAGACTGTGTTGAGTGTTGTGGTCCACAATAGTGGGCGTGGGTTCAATTTCCAC
>OX375878.1:96054354-96061854 GCA_947359465.1 Metellina segmentata | reverse complement strand
TTATTCCTTTTCCAAAGGCAGTGACTATTCTTTGTTTAATAATAATTTAATGAATTTTCTTATCTGTATTTTGCTTAAAGTCTCAACATGTCAGGATGGTCAAGTTGCCTAACGCGCCAGACTCAAGTATCCCTCTCCAGTAAGACTGTGTTGAGTGTCCTGGTCCACAATAGTGGGCGTGGGTTCGAATCCCACTTCTGACTAGTAATTTTTATTAAAATATATTATTTCTTTTCCAAAGGCAGTGACTATTCTTTCTTTAATAATAATTTAATGAATTTTCTTATCTGTATTTTGTTTAAAGTCTCAACATGTCAGGATGGTCAAGTGGCCTAACGCGCCAGACTCAAGTATCCCTCTCCAGTAAGACTGTGTTGAGTGTTCTGGTCCACAATAGTGGGCGTGGGTTCAATTTCCACTTCTGACAAGTAATTTTATTGAAAAAAAATTCTTCCTTTTTCACAGGAAATTACGGTTCTTTGGGTAATACAAATTTAATGAATATTCTTATTTGTATTTTGTTTAAAATCTCAACATGTCAGGATGGCCGAGCGGTCTAAGGCGCCAGACTCAAGGTTCCCTTAACAGTAAGACTGTGTTGAGTGTTCTGGTCCACAATAGGGGGCGTGGGTTCGAATCCCACTTCTGACTAGTAATTTTTATTAAATTATTATTATTCCTTTTCCAAAGACTGTGACTATTCTTTGTTTAATAATAATTTAATGAATTTTCTTATCTGTATTTTGTTTAGTCTCAACATGTCAGGATGGTCAAGTGGCCTAACGCGCCTGACTCAAGTATCCCTCTCCAGTAAGACTGTGTTGAGTGTCCTGGTCCACAATAGTGGGCGTGGGTTCGAATCCCACTTCTGACTAGTAATTTTTATTAAATTATTATTATTCCTTTTCCAAAGGCAGTGACTATTCTTTCTTTAATAATAATTTAATGAATTTTCTTATCTGTATTTTGTTTAAAGTCTCAACATGTCAGGATGGTCAAGTGGCCTAAAGCGCCAGACTCAAGTATCCCTCTCCAGTAAGACTGTGTTGAGTGTTGTGGTCCACAATAGTGGGCGTGGGTTCAATTTCCACTTCTGACAAGTAATTTTATTGAAAAAAAATTCTTCCTTTTTCACAGGAAATTACGGTTCTTTGGGTAATACAAATTTAATGAATATTCTTATTTGTATTTTGTTTAAAATCTCAACATGTCAGGATGGCCGAGCGGTCTAAGGCGCCAGACTCAAGGTTCCTTTAACAGTAAGACTGTGTTGAGTGTTCTGGTCCACAATAGTGGGCGTGGGTTCGAATCCCACTTCTGACTAGTAATTTTTATTAAATTATTATTATTCCTTTTCCAAAGACAGTGACTATTCTTTGTTTAATAATAATTTAATGAATTTTCTTATCTGTATTTTGCTTAAAGTCTCAACATGTCAGGATGGTCAAGTGGCCTAACGCGCCTGACTCAAGTATCCTCTCCAGTAAGACTGTGTTGAGTGTCCTGGTCCACAATAGTGGGCGTGGGTTCGAATCCCACTTCTGACTAGTAATTTTTTTTAAAATATATTATTTCTTTTCCAAAGGCAGTGACTATTCTTTCTTTAATAATAATTTAATGAATTTTCTTATCTGTATTTTGTTTAAATCTCAACATGTCAGGATGGCCGAGCGGTCCAAGGCGCCAGACTCAATGTTCCCTTAACAGTAAGACTGTGTTGAGTGTTCTGGTCCACAATTGTGGGCGTGGGTTCGAATCCCACTTCTGATTAGTAATTTTTATTAAAATATTATTATTCCTTTTCCAAAGGCAGTGACTATTCTTTGTTTAATAATAATTTAATGAATTTTCTTATCTGTATTTTGCTTAAAGTCTCAACATGTCAGGATGGTCAAGTTGCCTAACGCGCCATACTCAAGTATCCCTCTCCAGTAAGACTGTGTTGAGTGTTCTGGTCCACAATAGTGGGCGTGGGTTCGAATCCCACTTCTGACTAGTAATTTTTATTAAATTATTATTATTCCTTTTCCAAAGACAGTGACTATTCTTTCTTTAATAATAATTTAATGAATTTTCTTATCTGTATTTTGTTTAAATCTCAACATGTCAGGATGGCCGAGCGGTCTAAGGCGCCAGACTCAAGGTTCCCTTAACAGTAAGACTGTGTTGAGTGTTCTGGTCCACAATTGTGGGTGTGGGTTCGAATCCCACTTCTGACTTGTAATTTTTATTAAAATATTATTATTCCTTTTCCAAAGGCAGTGACTATTCTTTGTTTAATAATAATTTAATGAATTTTCTTATCTGTATTTTGCTTAAAGTCTCAACATGTCAGGATGGTCAAGTTGCCTAACGCGCCAGACTCAAGTATCCCTCTCCAGTAAGACTGTGTTGAGTGTCCTGGTCCACAATAGTGGGCGTGGGTTCAATTTCCACTTCTGACAAGTAATTTTATTGAAAAAAAATTCTTCCTTTTTCACAGGAAATTACGGTTCTTTGGGTAATACAAATTTAATGAATATTCTTATTTGTATTTTGTTTAAAATCTCAACATGTCAGGATGGCCGAGCGGTCTAAGGCGCCAGACTCAAGGTTCCTTTAACAGTAAGACTGTGTTGAGTGTTCTGGTCCACAATAGTGGGCGTGGGTTCGAATCCCACTTCTGACTAGTAATTTTTATTAAATTATTGTTATTCCTTTTCCAAAGACAGTGACTATTCTTTGTTTAATAATAATTTAATGAATTTTCTTATCTGTATTTTGCTTATAGTCTCAACATGTCATTATGGTCAAGTGGCCTAACGCGCCTGACTCAAGTATCCTCTCCAGTAAGACTGTGTTGAGTGTCCTGGTCCACAATAGTGGGCGTGGGTTCGAATCCCACTTCTGACTAGTAATTTTTATTAAAATATATTATTTCTTTTCCAAAGGCAGTGACTATTCTTTCTTTAATAATAATTTAATGAATTTTCTTATCTGTATTTTGTTTAAATCTCAACATGTCAGGATGGCCGAGCGGTCTAAGGCGCCAGACTCAATGTTCCCTTAACAAAATAAGACTGTGTTGAGTGTTCTGGTCCACAATTGTGGGCGTGGGTTCGAATCCCACTTCTGACTAGTAATTTTTATTAAAATATTATTATTCCTTTTCCAAAGGCAGTGACTATTCTTTGTTTAATAATAATTTAATGAATTTTCTTATCTGTATTTTGCTTAAAGTCTCAACATGTCAGGATGGTCAAGTTGCCTAACGCGCCAGACTCAAGTATCCCTCTCCAGTAAGACTGTGTTGAGTGTCCTGGTCCACAATAGTGGGCGTGGGTTCGAATCCCACTTCTGACTAGTAATTTTTATTAAAATATTATTATTCCTTTTCCAAAGGCAGTGACTATTCTTTGTTTAATAATAATTTAATGAATTTTCTTATCTGTATTTTGCTTAAAGTCTCAACATGTCAGGATGGTCAAGTTGCCTAACGCGCCAGACTCAAGTATCCCTCTCCAGTAAGACTGTGTTGAGTGTCCTGGTCCACAATAGTGGGCGTGGGTTCAATTTCCACTTCTGACAAGTAATTTTATTGAAAAAAAATTCTTCCTTTTTCACAGGAAATTACGGTTCTTTGGGTAATACAAATTTAATGAATATTCTTATTTGTATTTTGTTTAAAATCTCAACATGTCAGGATGGCCGAGCGGTCTAAGGCGCCAGACTCAAGGTTCCCTTAACAGTAAGACTGTGTTGAGTGTTCTGGTCCACAATAGGGGGCGTGGGTTCGAATCCCACTTCTGACTAGTAATTTTTATTAAATTATTATTATTCCTTTTCCAAAGACTGTGACTATTTGTTTAATAATAATTTAATGAATTTTCTTATCTGTATTTTGTTTAAAGTCTCAACATGTCAGGATGGTCAAGTGGCCTAACGCGCCTGACTCAAGTATCCCTCTCCAGTAAGACTGTGTTGAGTGTCCTGGTCCACAATAGTGGGCGTGGGTTCGAATCCCACTTCTGACTAGTAATTTTTATTAAAATATATTATTTCTTTTCCAAAGGCAGTGACTATTCTTTCTTTAATAATAATTTAATGAATTTTCTTATCTGTATTTTGTTTAAAGTCTCAACATGTCAGGATGGTCAAGTGGCCTAAAGCGCCAGACTCAAGTATCCCTCTCCAGTAAGACTGTGTTGAGTGTTGTGGTCCACAATAGTGGGCGTGGGTTCAATTTCCACTTCTGACAAGTAATTTTATTGAAAAAAAATTCTTCCTTTTTCACAGGAAATTACGGTTCTTTGGGTAATACAAATTTAATGAATATTCTTATTTGTATTTTGTTTAAAATCTCAACATGTCAGGATGGCCGAGCGGTCTAAGGCGCCAGACTCAAGGTTCCTTTAACAGTAAGACTGTGTTGAGTGTTCTGGTCCACAATAGTGGGCGTGGGTTCGAATCCCACTTCTGACTAGTAATTTTTATTAAATTATTATTATTCCTTTTCCAAAGACAGTGACTATTCTTTGTTTAATAATAATTTAATGAATTTTCTTATCTGTATTTTGCTTAAAGTCTCAACATGTCAGGATGGTCAAGTGGCCTAACGCGCCTGACTCAAGTATCCTCTCCAGTAAGACTGTGTTGAGTGTCCTGGTCCACAATAGTGGGCGTGGGTTCGAATCCCACTTCTGACTAGTAATTTTTTTTTAAATATATTATTTCTTTTCCAAAGGCAGTGACTATTCTTTCTTTAATAATAATTTAATGAATTTTCTTATCTGTATTTTGTTTAAATCTCAACATGTCAGGATGGCCGAGCGGTCCAAGGCGCCAGACTCAATGTTCCCTTAACAGTAAGACTGTGTTGAGTGTTCTGGTCCACAATTGTGGGCGTGGGTTCGAATCCCACTTCTGACTAGTAATTTTTATTAAAATATTATTATTCCTTTTCCAAAGGCAGTGACTATTCTTTGTTTAATAATAATTTAATGAATTTTCTTATCTGTATTTTGCTTAAAGTCTCAACATGTCAGGATGGTCAAGTTGCCTAACGCGCCAGACTCAAGTATCCCTCTCCAGTAAGACTGTGTTGAGTGTTCTGGTCCACAATAGTGGGCGTGGGTTCGAATCCCACTTCTGACTAGTAATTTTTATTAAATTATTATTATTCCTTTTCCAAAGACAGTGACTATTCTTTCTTTAATAATAATTTAATGAATTTTCTTATCTGTATTTTGTTTAAATCTCAACATGTCAGGATGGCCGAGCGGTCTAAGGCGCCAGACTCAAGGTTCCCTTAACAGTAAGACTGTGTTGAGTGTTCTGGTCCACAATTGTGGGTGTGGGTTCGAATCCCACTTCTGACTTGTAATTTTTATTAAAATATTATTATTCCTTTTCCAAAGGCAGTGACTATTCTTTGTTTAATAATAATTTAATGAATTTTCTTATCTGTATTTTGCTTAAAGTCTCAACATGTCAGGATGGTCAAGTTGCCTAACGCGCCAGACTCAAGTATCCCTCTCCAGTAAGACTGTGTTGAGTGTCCTGGTCCACAATAGTGGGCGTGGGTTCAATTTACACTTCTGACAAGTAATTTTATTGAAAAAAAATTCTTCCTTTTTCAAAGGAAATTACGGTTCTTTGTGTAATACGAATTTTATGAATATTCTTATTTGTATTTTGTTTAAATCAACTCGTCGTGTCAGGATGGCCGAGCGGTCTAAGGCGCCAGACTCAAGGTTCCCTTAACAGTAAGACTGTGTTGAGTGTTCTGGTCCACAATAGTGGGCGTGGGTTCGAATCCAACTTCTGACTAGTAATTTTTATTCAATTATTATTATTCCTTTTCGAAAGACAGTGACTATTCTTTGTTTAATAATAATTTAATGAATTTTCTTATCTGTATTTTGCTTAAAGTCTCAACATGTCAGGATGGTCAAGTGGCCTAACGCGCCTGACTCAAGTATCCCTCTCCAGTAAGACTGTGTTGAGTGTCCTGGTCCACAATAGTGGGCGTGGGTTCAATTTCCACTTCTGACAAGTAATTTTATTGAAAAAAAATTCTTCCTTTTTCACAGGAAATTACGGTTCTTTGGGTAATACAAATTTAATGAATATTCTTATTTGTATTTTGTTTAAAATCTCAACATGTCAGGATGGCCGAGCGGTCTAAGGCGCCAGACTCAAGGTTCCTTTAACAGTAAGACTGTGTTGAGTGTTCTGGTCCACAATAGTGGGCGTGGGTTCGAATCCCACTTCTGACTAGTAATTTTTATTAAATTATTATTATTCCTTTTCCAAAGACAGTGACTATTCTTTGTTTAATAATAATTTAATGAATTTTCTTATCTGTATTTTGCTTAAAGTCTCAACATGTCATTATGGTCAAGTGGCCTAACGCGCCTGACTCAAGTATCCTCTCCAGTAAGACTGTGTTGAGTGTCCTGGTCCACAATAGTGGGCGTGGGTTCGAATCCCACTTCTGACTAGTAATTTTTATTAAAATATATTATTTCTTTTCCAAAGGCAGTGACTATTCTTTCTTTAATAATAATTTAATGAATTTTCTTATCTGTATTTTGTTTAAATCTCAACATGTCAGGATGGCCGAGCGGTCTAAGGCGCCAGACTCAATGTTCCCTTAACAAAATTAGACTGTGTTGAGTGTTCTGGTCCACAATTGTGGGCGTGGGTTCGAATCCCACTTCTGACTAGTAATTTTATTAAAATATTATTATTCCTTTTCCAAAGGCAGTGACTATTCTTTGTTTAATAATAATTTAATGAATTTTCTTATCTGTATTTTGCTTAAAGTCTCAACATGTCAGGATGGTCAAGTTGCCTAACGCGCCAGACTCAAGTATCCCTCTCCAGTAAGACTGTGTTGAGTGTCCTGGTCCACAATAGTGGGCGTGGGTTCGAATCCCACTTCTGACTAGTAATTTTTATTAAAATATATTATTTCTTTTCCAAAGGCAGTGACTATTCTTTCTTTAATAATAATTTAATGAATTTTCTTATCTGTATTTTGTTTAAAGTCTCAACATGTCAGGATGGTCAAGTGGCCTAACGCGCCAGACTCAAGTATCCCTCTCCAGTAAGACTGTGTTGAGTGTTCTGGTCCACAATAGTGGGCGTGGGTTCACTTTCCACTTCTGACAAGTAATTTTATTGAAAAAAAATTCTTCCTTTTTCACAGGAAATTACGGTTCTTTGGGTAATACAAATTTAATGAATATTCTTATTTGTATTTTGTTTAAAATCTCAACATGTCAGGATGGCCGAGCGGTCTAAGGCGCCAGACTCAAGGTTCCCTTAACAGTAAGACTGTGTTGAGTGTTCTGGTCCACAATAGTGGGCGTGGGTTCGAATCCCATTTCTGACTAGTAATTTTTATTAAATTATTATTATTCCTTTTCCAAAGACAGTGACTATTCTTTGTTTAATAATAATTTAATGAATTTTCTTATCTGTATTTTGCTTAAAGTCTCAACATGTCAGGATGGT
>OX375878.1:96046854-96049354 GCA_947359465.1 Metellina segmentata | reverse complement strand
TCCACAATAGTTAGCGTGGGTTCAATTTCCACTTCTGACAAGTAATTTTATTGAAAAGAAATTCTTCCTTTTTCACAGGAAATTACGGTTCTTTGGGTAATACAAATTTAATGAATATTCTTATTTGTATTTTGTTTAAAATCTCAATATGTCAGGATGGCCGAGCGGTCTAAGGCGCCAGACTCAAGGTTCCCTTAACAGTAAGACTGTGTTGAGTGTTCTGGTCCACAATAGTGGGCGTGGGTTCGAATCCCACTTCTGACTAGTAATTTTTATTAAATTATTATTATTCCTTTTCCAAAGACAGTGACTATTCTTTGTTTAATAATAATTTAATGAATTTTCTTATCTGTATTTTGCTTAAAGTCTCAAC
Source organism: Metellina segmentata (assembly GCA_947359465.1). Taxonomy (NCBI): domain Eukaryota; kingdom Metazoa; phylum Arthropoda; class Arachnida; order Araneae; family Tetragnathidae; genus Metellina; species Metellina segmentata. The sequence goes on along the minus strand of OX375878.1, from coordinate 96,048,981 downwards.
ATGTCAGGATGGTCAAGTGGCCTAACGCGCCTGACTCAAGTATCCTCTCCAGTAAGACTGTGTTGAGTGTCCTGGTCCACAATAGTGGGCGTGGGTTCGAATCCCACTTCTGACTAGTAATTTTTATTAAAATATATTATTTCTTTTCCAAAGGCAGTGACTATTCTTTCTTTAATAATAATTTAATGAATTTTCTTATCTGTATTTTGTTTAAATCTCAACATGTCAGGATGGCCGAGCGGTCCAAGGCGCCAGACTCAATGTTCCCTTAACAGTAAGACTGTGTTGAGTGTTCTGGTCCACAATTGTGGGCGTGGGTTCGAATCCCACTTCTGACTAGTAATTTTTATTAAAATATTATTATTCCTTTTCCAAAGGCAGTGACTATTCTTTGTTTAATAATAATTTAATGAATTTTCCTATCTGTATTTTGCTTAAAGTCTCAACATGTCAGGATGGTCAAGTTGCCTAACGCGCCAGACTCAAGTATCCCTCTCCAGTAAGACTGTGTTGAGTGTTCTGGTCCACAATAGTGGGCGTGGGTTCGAATCCCACTTCTGACTAGTAATTTTTATTAAATTATTATTATTCCTTTTCCAAAGACAGTGACTATTCTTTGTTTAATAATAATTTAATGAATTTTCTTATCTGTATTTTGTTTAAAGTCTCAACATGTCAGGATGGTCAAGTGGCCTAACGCGCCTGACTCAAGTATCCCTCTCCAGTAAGACTGTGTTGAGTGTCCTGGTCCACAATAGTGGGCGTGGGTTCGAATCCCACTTCTGACTAGTAATTTTTATTAAAATATATTATTTCTTTTCCAAAGGCAGTGACTATTCTTTCTTTAATAATAATTTAATGAATTTTCTTATCTGTATTTTGTTTAAAGTCTCAACATGTCAGGATGGTCAAGTGGCCTAACGCGCCAGACTCAAGTATCCCTCTCCAGTAAGACTGTGTTGAGTGTTCTGGTCCACAATAGTGGGCGTGGGTTCAATTTCCACTTCTGACAAGTAATTTTATTGAAAAAAAATTCTTCCTTTTTCACAGGAAATTACGGTTCTTTGGGTAATACAAATTTAATGAATATTCTTATTTGTATTTTGTTTAAAATCTCAACATGTCAGGATGGCCGAGCGGTCTGAGGCGCCAGATTCAAGGTTCCCTTAACAGTAAGACTGTGTTGAGTGTTCTGGTCCACAATAGTGGGCGTGGGTTCGAATCCCACTTCTGACTAGTAATTTTTATTAAATTATTATTATTCCTTTTCCAAAGGCAGTAACTATTCTTTGTTTAATAATAATTTAATGAATTTTCTTATCTGTATTTTGTTTAAAGTCTCAACATGTCAGGATGGTCAAGTGGCCTAACGCGCCTGACTCAAGTATCCCTCTCCAGTAAGACTGTGTTGAGTGTTCTGGTCCACAATAGTGGGCGTGGGTTCGAATCCCACTTCTGACTAGTAATTTTTATTAAAATATTAGTATTCCTTTTCCAAAGGCACTGACTATTCTTTGTTTAATAATAATTTAATGAATTTTCTTATCTGTATTTTGCTTAAAGTCTCAACATGTCAGGATGGTCAAGTTGCCTAACGCGCCAGACTCAAGTATCCCTCTCCAGTAAGACTGTGTTGAGTGTCCTGGTCCACAATAGTGGGCGTGGGTTCAATTTCCACTTCTGACAAGTAATTTTATTGAAAAAAAATTCTTCCTTTTTCAAAGGAAATTACGGTTCTTTGTGTAATACGAATTTTATGAATATTCTTATTTGTATTTTGTTTAAATCAGCTCATCGTGTCAGGATGGCCAAGCGGTCTAAGGCGCCAGACTCAAGGTTCACTTAACAGTAAGACTGTGTTGAGTGTTCTGGTCCACAATAGTGGGCGTGAGTTCTAATCCCACTTCTGACTAGTAATTTTTATTAAATTATTATTATTCCTTTTCCAAAGACAGTGACTATTCTTTGTTTAATAGTAATTTAATGAATTTTCTTATCTGTATTTTGCTTAAAGTCTCAACATGTCAGGATGGTCAAGTGCCCTAACGCACCTGACTCAAGTATCCCTCTCCAGTAAGACTGTGTTGAGTGTTCTGGTCCACAATAGTGAGCGTGGGTTTGAATCCC